>JAGDQP010074982.1:0-10211 GCA_022664845.1 Lepisma saccharinum | reverse complement strand
TGGTCTACTGCTCCCACGCTGACCAGACGGGTTGGGAGAGGAGAGCCGAAGCTCTCACTGTGATTCAGGTAGCTCCCCAATTGGCCTCATGACGCTGGGTGGACGCCGCACAGGCAACACCATCTGGAGTACTGCAACGGTCACCCGTCCAAGCACTGACGAGACCCAGAGCTGCTTGACTTCGGTGATCTTACGGAAACCGGTAGACCAGTTCGGCTAGGGCGTTGCCCAAAGACCTTTATATTCGTATTTAAATTCAACCTGGAGACAATCTGATATCAGATTAGTCCAGTAACCTTGGTTTTCAGCCGTTTGAGTCTGTAACGTAATATAACACTTAAACAAAAGCAAGTAGGAGGAAGCTTATTCCCGTATTTGAGTTAACCAAGCTCATTTTACCTATCTTTCTAATCTAAAGTCATAGTATTTTTTGTATGGTGTGGTATGATATTTTTGTACTGTATGTCATTTTGTCTGTAATACGATCCTGCGCCTCATACCGAAAGCATATAGACTTGAGTTTACCAACCTCGATTCACTTGGAATGTTTTCAGTCTGGTCACACCAGAATTTTTATGAACTTCTGTGCAATTAGACATGTCTTACTAGGGTTTTCATCATTTTCTTCTATTATTGTCTCTTTGTTTTCAACATACGATTTCCATACCAATGTGCAATTTTTGCAAAAATCTTTCGTTACATCTCTCTTCACACTCACTCCAGTGTGTTCGCATTTGCTTTACCCGAAGTTTAAACCACAAACGTATTTGTGCGTGTTGTTTACTATTTATTTATTCTCTCTTGGTTTGACGATTTTTACCTCATTTATTTCGTAACGTAGAAAATTCTTTGGGCCAACCAATTTTATATATGATAACTGTTTCTTCTTACTTGTTCTTAACATGCAAAATTCCTTGGGTCAACCATTTTTTAATATCAATACTTGTTTTGTTGTATGAGTCATCGTGGCTCAGGCGATTGCGCGTCTGAATACGAATCGGGCGGTCGGGGTTCAAATCCCTGCCAGGACACTAGAGATTTTTCTCCCAATGTTTTCATGCCTTTCGCTGTGAGGTGCACTTAGCCTCCTATCAAATTGAGTACCGGAGGGTACCTTGGGAAGGTAAAGACGTTCGATCGTGGGACTGATCACCACCTCACTTCGTAAGTTCGTACCGTAGGTCGACAATATGTGGAGCGCTATCTCCACATCCGTCCATGCGCCGTTCGCAGCGCGTGCGTATCGCAAAGGGGATAGCTTTACCATTTTTTATACTTGTTTGTTGTTATTAACTTCGAAAATTCCCTTGGTCAACCATTTTTGTATCTTCTTTCTAGCTTTTAACATGAAAAATTTCCTGGGTTAACTATGAGTGATATCGTGGTTTTCTGCAGGTCCCATCATAGCTCTTCATGGAATGATGAATGCTAAGGCATATGAGGCCATTTTGGGGGACCAGGTTCTACCCATGGCCCACACATTGTTTCCGGATGGTGATGGCATCTACCAAGATGATTTGGCACCCTGTCACGCTGCAAAAACGGTGCAATAATGGTTAGAGGAGCATAACCAGGAGCTATCACACCTCCCCTGGGTCCCACAATCACCAGATCTGAACATCATTGAGCCATTGTGGTCTGTGTTAGAAAGGCGTGTTCGGTCTCATTACCCTCCACCATGATCCCTTAAGGAACTGGAGCATGTTTTGGAGGAAGAATGGTACAACATTCCACACACCACGATTCAGGAGCTGTATACGTCCATTCCACGTCGGATCCAAGTTGTTTTGGACGCAAAAGGAGGCCGACACCATACTAGGTATGATTTTCACACTTTTTCAAACGTCTTAGATTTTTTTTGTCCAACCCCTGTATCTCTGCCCTTGAATGGAAGCATGTTATTTCTCAGGATTTTGAGCTACAGATAATTGACTTTTGCGGATGGTAATTATGATCAAAAATAGATATCTTCCTTGAATAATACCTAAATTAGAAATTGACGTATTGTTTATACTGGAAGAATTGATAGTTTTTTCAGTTTGTGGTAAAGATGTCTTCGAAGTTGTATTATCTCATGAAAGTTAACTTCTTCCAATAAATTCAAAATATTTCTTTAGTTCTGGAGGTTTATTAGTATTCTATTACAAACTGTACAAAATAACCTTAGTCCACATCTCCTTAGTTAATTAATTTTGTTTGTCAGGGTCAAGATAAGCGTAACAATGCGACAGTGAATGCATAAGTGTCTTAGTGGGTTTCACGTGTCACAATAAAGTCATTTGACTTAGTGTATTTTCTAAATTGTTAGTAAACACTTATTGATTGACGATCAACACTAGTGTAGTTCACGAATCGAAAGAAATCTTCCCAAAATACCCTTGCAATATCTTCATAAATGTCGTGATTAGATCCCAAGTGTTCTTGATGATCTAGACCCTTTGGAATGGATATTCCTGCAATATGCTGTGATATGTTCGTAAGAAACTTACATTAGTTTTAAAGAAAATAAAACACTTTGAAATTCTCTTATGCCCTTGAAGATGTGAAGCGATCTCTACGCTTTAATCCTTCTTTTAAGTTTGAATAGCATGATTGATACAACTACCTCTTCTTTCAGTTATGTAATGCCACCCCCACCCCCACTTTTTTTTCTTACTTTGTTATTTTTGGCAGGAAAGTAATATTTTTTGTCACTGAATATCATATTTTTAGAGTCCGAAACGGTTTTTTTTTTCCTTTGCCTTGTCCTGGTGATCGAGTGTGCTGACGTCATGCTGGCATGTTTTGACACTTGAGTTATTCTCCCCCTTTGGGCTGGAATTCTTGCGAGGAGCTGCAAACACGTGTCCACGAGTGAAAGGGGTGATTCATTGAAGTAATAAACTCATAACAAGGTAGTCCGGAGCATTCTGGACATTCTAGCATTGCCAGTCTTCCTTGCGTCATTTGTCAATTTCCACCACACTAAAGTTTCGCTAACTACGACATGCTCTTGTGACTTTGGCAAAAGTTTTCATCCAATATGATGGTTAAACTAGAGAGAGAAAGTCAAGTTTGTCGTCTACTTTCGGTGGAAAATATTGTTATCTGGTGACACGGTAAGATAATTCTACAGTTACGCTTTATTGGTTGTTCCCTCAGTAAAACATTGTTCTCGGTACTTTGAAGTTTCTGATGTATTTTTTATGACTAAAGTTTGTTTCTTGCGTTAGTTAGTATTGGTGTCTTGTAAAACAGAATGCTTCGGTCCATTTTTTTTTTAACGGTAGTTGTCATTTAGTTTTCCTATGTCAATAGTATCAGCTCAGTGGTTATGTCAACACTTCTATCACCAAGACGAACTGGGTTTTATCCCTGCTCTTACTAACTTATTCACTTCTTTCCTTGGTCACCCCATATCGCTTATGAGACCACTCTAACGTGTAAAAACCAGTTTGTTTCCATTCCTTTGTGTATTTTTAAATTTTAGCTTCTAAATTATAAAAGAAGATGTTAAATTCTAGTTTGCAGTTACCCAATTAATCAGATGAACAAATGACAGTAACTATGTGTAATGTTGCTATCTGTTGAGTATAGTATGCATCAAAAGTTAATAATAAACTACTGTGCAGAAATGCAACACTGGTTAATTTGTGCTGTATCTATGTTGTGCAGAATTTCAACAGTGGTATACAAAAGGTTAACTGTTATCGTTTGTTGAAAGTACGTTTAATTTTATACCATATTTCAACGAAGATCTGATATCATTGATAAAGCGCTGATACGACGTGTATTCAACTTTTATTTTAAATTTAATGCCTTTAACTATCTTTTGTGATCTTTTTTGTATGTTCAAAACACGTTGAATTTAAAACTATATTCCAACGAAGAATTTGCTTTCGTTGATAGGACGTTAATGTGCTGCGTTTGTACCGATTTGTTCTACAGTATACCGATTTGTTCTGCAACCGCTTCCGAGATGATGCAACTGCATTGTGCGTGGGGGGGGATGATCCCCAGTAGCACACATACGTTGAAAATGTGTGGATTAAACGTTAGTACCGAAATGTAATTTTAACGTTCCATATGTACCGAAATGTCCGCCTGTTCAACTATTTATTCCACGATAAATAATGGTTGAGAAGACACAGGATGAAAACAGGAAGCGGCCGAGGAAAATATGGATTTAGTTGACCAAAACATAGCATGGCTGCTGCCTATTGATACACATATTAAGCTGTATTTTGTCCGCTGCTTTCATCATGACATATTAATTTTTCAACACTAAATTCTCCAACCGTCTGCTGTGGGATTCGTAGCTGAAACTTTCCGCACTCGTTGAGGGTAGCTCCTTACGCTAACCATTCATCCACGGCGTCGGCTTGTTAGTCATTACTTTTTACTATGCCCTTTATGTTACGAAGACGTTATCTGTAGTAAAAGACATTCTTGAACGCAGTCGCCACAAATTCAAACGTGTCGTATCGCCATCATGTAAGAATAAATATAAGAACACCTTACTTCTTTCATTTGTTATGTGCAGTTTATCTTTTTGATAATCGCTGCACTATTGATTTGTATTTCCCAATAACTGTAATATGTCGCCTTAGAAAAACGTATATAAAGCCAATTTTAGTTGAAATATAGGTTTAAATTCAACGTGTTTTCAACATGCAAAGGAGGACACATTTGTTCATCGTTCATATCTTGACGATGAACACTACGTTTATTCTAAACGTTGATTTCAACCTGTTTCTCAACCATTATTCAACGTCGAAAGAAAACAGTTAAATAGGAGGCCATTCTGTTACATAAACAACGGTTAAATAACGTTTCGGTACTAACGTTCTATCCACGCATTTCAGTGTGTGTATGTACTACTGGGGAAGAATATTTTTCAAATTAGTTACATAATTGCAAACTCTTGCAGAGGAAAAAAGCGCCACAAATTTAGATATTTAATGATTTCTCTTGAGTTTATAAAACATCAAAGGTTGTACTTTAATATAAACATGGTCTGTGTTTCATCCATAAAGCGAGAAAGAAACTTTAACTCTCCTAACTGAATGTTGATGAAAAGATCGCATCCCTTACATCTGAGCTAAAAGTATTTGTAAAAATATAAATATCGTGCTTTGATAACAATCTACAATGAAACAGAAAGAAAGAACGAAGTATTTCATAAGTAGAACAAATATTGCACACTTTTAATTTCTACGATCACGCAATGACAGATAGTGGGTTTTATGTACTCATCTAAAACGCCCAGAAAATAATAATTCTGCATGCTCAGAAAAATATCATGGATTTCTTTTTGACCTAGTGAATTTTCCACGTTAAGAATGCAAAACAAGGAACTAGGCTAAAATAGTTGATACAGTGAATTTTGTACATTAAGAAGAAAAAAGAATCATCGTATTAAAAAATCGTTAACCCAGGGAATTTTCCACGTTAAGAACAAGAACTAGTCATTCATATATAACATAAATAGTTGACCCAGGAAATTTTTCATGTTAAAAGCAAGAGAGAAGATACAATTACCATACAAAAAATGGTTGACCAAGGGAATTTTCAAAGTTAATAACAAACAAGTATAAAAAATGGTAAAACTATCTATCCCCTTTGCAAGACGCACGTGCCGTGAACGGCACATGGGGGATGTGGAGATAGCGCTCCACATATTGTCGACCTACAGTACAAAGTGAGATGGTGTTATCAGTCCCACGCTCGACCGCCTTTACCTTCCCAAGGTGCCCAGGAGTACCAAGGACGCTCTGGTACTCAATTTGATAGGAGGCTAAGTAAGAAATTTTACCACTTAGAGGTAGTCAACCCGTCGGACAACATTGTAGTGTGGGTTGCCGCCTGCTTGGCTTTTCCGTTATTTACTACCATCATTGGAATTCAATGGATGATTAGACGGTCGATTGTCTCTGAAGATAATAATTTTAGCATGAAAATTATATGATAGCTTCCCAGAGGTGTCCATTGTCTAATCATGTGCGAAAAATGATTCCAATCTTTCAAGTACTTTTTGTATGAAGACAACTCAAACTTTCATTTTTAAATATATATAGATAAGCATCTTTTTAATATTTCATGCCACTTTGATGTCTTCATATATAAGGACATTTTACGAGAATATCCATTCTGTTACTTCAGTGCTTTTCATATTAAAGTTGTATAATAAACTAAAATTATAACTTCTTTGTTATGAATATTAGTAGTAAAATTTCTGGTGGTATTTAATGAAGGAATACCTAATTTTATTATATGTTTTAACTTTCTTAATAATAATTAACTTGTAATAATTCCACTCTGTTACCAACCTATAAAAGTGTCTGCCTTTCTTTTCTCACAGTGAATACTACTACAAGATACGCTTATCATTTAAACTGTTTAATCACGATGCCATGGTGTTCTTCTGGATATGTGTTAGTAAACTAAACTTAAAAATTGTTGCGTTTGACTGGTTGCAGAACACTTTAGGGTTTAGGTGACAGTACATTAGCTTACAATATTTAGGATAAGGACAAAGTATCCGAACACCAAAATAACTTAAAAAAATAATAATAAAGACACCTTTTTTTAAAAAAACATGCTTTTCTTTAAGAAATAGAGAAAATAAAACAATTCGTGCCAAAGAATGAAAAAAAATATTTTCAAGAAACTTACTTTAAAAATATATATTTATTCATGACTAAAAAGAAAAGCATGGCGCGCGCTCTCATGTACATCACTTTATATGTTCTGCAATTGACGTATCCCATGCTTTTATTTTTAATCATGCATATATAGATTTTTTGAAGTAATTTTCTTGAAACATTTATCCTTTTCTTTAACTTTTTGGTACCAATTATTTTTTTTTTTTTTTTTAAGAAAAGCATGTCCTTAAAAATGTCTTCGTTATTATTGTTTCGTCTATAAAAACATAAACACTTTATTTGAAGTCACTTTGATGCTTTAGTTTTCTTTAACTCATTATGCTTTTATATATTTCGTTATTAATAGTTTTTTTTACAGCTCTGTAAAATTCAGGACAATCAACCGGCACAAAATTTCAAAATTGTATTTCGTTTTACTTTCGTAGGCAGGGATTCCGCCAGGATTTTTAATTTGGGGGAGTGTCAAGTCAAAATTGGGAGAGTTTTGAATGGTTTTGTATCGATTTTTGATCGCAAAATTTTAAAGATGGAGGATTGTAAGGAATTTTGGGGGGTGATACCCCCACACTGACAGAATCACTGTTTCTAGGGCATTTTTAAGCAGGTTATCTTCATTGAAAATTTTTAGTTCATTTTTAAAAAATATAGTCTATTATGAAATCAATTAGAAGGTAACTTTTATTTTGATATTTGTATTATATTGTTAAAAATATATATTTTATATCTTTGTAATTTTTTATTTATATCTTAACGATACAACAGCAGGGCCAGCACGGAAATGCACTGTACTGTAACACGTGAATAAATGTTATCGTATTCAGTAGTATATTAAAAAGTTTTACATAAACAAATAAAATACAATTTACGCATTGAAAGCAGGCCCACCTTTTTGTTTTAAAGGCGGCTAATAAATGAACTAATAACATTTAAAATGTGTTGATCATTCTTTTGTTGTCAAGCATAATTTGAAATGCGGCTGACTGAGGCTTAACTTACAATAAAACACGAGCCAGAATAATTAGTTCGAGGAATCTGAATTGGTAAACAATCAATTCCAATGAAACATTACAACTCTGCAATTTGGACTAATCACAAAATTGTTGGATAGAATTAAATACTTATGAGAAACTAAAAAAAAAAAAATGTTTTTTGTTTTCTCTAAACCATATTTGTTCCCTCCTCGTATAGCGTGTCATTTTCTGTTGTAATTTTTGTACGTTCGGTTGACCATAGACGGAAACGTTTGAATCCATTGAAGCAAGTTCACTCCAGACGACAGCAAAATTGGTTGTGGTGGTGGGCTTGTCTGTCACAGGATGTGCTTTGCTGGTTGCGGTTTTCTGTTAAACTGTCGTGGTTGTTTTCATGCTGGGACAGTTTTAACTAGTCTCTGACAGACACGACATACAAAATACACTGAAAAATTTAAAATGATTCTCAACTCCCATGTTTTGTAAACACTTCTACCCCCAATGTTTACAAGGGATTTTTTTCTTGTTTCCAGTAGCAAATATGTCCTGTTTATTTAAATCCAATGATGGTTTTCCACTTTAATTTTGTTCTAACACAATTACAAGCTTTTAAACTATTGGCTTAAGTAATGGCCTCATTTAGACTATGTCGTTTATTGTACAAATTTGCATTACTAGACAACAGTGGTTGTAAACCAATCATATTTATTGTCTCATTTAATTCAAAAATTTTGGTAAACTTTATTTTCTAGGGGCCGTTTTAGTAAACTTTTAAATTTGGCCCGTCACGATTGTACGAGTGATTAAATTCCAGAAATATATATATCCCAGACGGCATTTAATTTAACTTTAGTTTTAAAGAAAATAACACGTATAAAATGCAATATTTCAGTGTTTTAAGTTTCTGACATTTAGTTTTAATTACGCTATAACCTCCTTTAGCCAGAACCCTGGTTTTTGCGGAACTTTTTTTTTAAGTGATTTTTTTCATCAGTTTCAAAATACCTGTACATCGTATACAAATGAGCGTGTCTAATTTTTCTCAGTCTAAATGTGCAGTACTGTACTGTATTTACCTTCATTTTATTAAAATACGTTTTGCCTTTTGTAAAATAAACAATTTTGTTGCTATATTTAGAGGTGCTCATAACACGAAAAAAGAAATCGTACATCTAGTTTATCCAGAATTTAGTTCATCCGGAACAGGTTCGGTTCCATCAAGTCCGGATAAAGGAGGTTTTAGTGTACCAACATATATTTAATTCTTTGGCATAAAGTGATAAATCTCTAAGTGATGTTTCTCTTAAAACAGACACTTGATACGACGATCTATATAGATCAGAAGAGCTAAAGATATCAAAAGATATTATCCTGATTTAACTAAATTTGTATCAATTTTATTTACGGCCATTAGGAATCTAAGGTTTAGGCCGGGATAGAGGAGGGAAATTATTCGGGAAGGGACTATATTGAAGGTGCCAACCCGGCATTTGCTTGGTATGACTGAGGACAAAGAATGAAGAATGTTTTGTTTTGTATTTTAAAACAGAATTAAACCAAGAGGAAAGCAAATATGATGTTGTAACCTAAATCCGGGTTCTAGTTCTGATGCATGGTACGTATTGGTGAAAATATCCGGAGAAAAGATTCGGAATTAAAAGGCCTTTATCACTTTAGTATTCTCCTTATGGAACTGGAGAAGATCAATCACTGAAAACTGTTTAGTCTGAATGACTGGTTAAGATGAAAGTTCGAAAATGCTTGAGTAATTTAGATATAGCTAGTAACTAATTTAGTTACTCAATACGTTGATTGAGAAACACCTTTAAAATCTATATTGTTTATTTCTTATTAATTGCCGTTTACAGGCTTCTTTGATACTTGGGTCAAGATCGTTGAAGTCCAGCAATTTTGAGGTCACTTTCGGATTTTATCCTCATGCATCTAAAACACAAAAGAATCTTTAGATTTACCATATTTTTGGCTTGATTTCAAAGTATCACCGCTACGTTTTTCAGTTTTATAAATCCGAAAGTGCTAAAAATAAGGACACACTGGACTTCGATTTGAGAATTGTTTATGGTCAGAGTTTTGCATTTCAAAGTAACATTTTCGCGTTTGAAAACCCCGCGAGATGGGGGCAAAGTACTCCCGAAAACTTGCCTGAAAGAAACAGTGGTCTCCAGTCTGTTCTTACTTACACCAAGGAAGTTGGAAGACTAAAATATGGAAAAAATTGTAAGAAAAAGAAACTTATTTGTTTCAATATTCTTGGAGAACAGAGATGTGTCCTATGTTTAGTCTGTAACGTCACTGGACATTTGTATGCAGTAAATTGCCCGCATTTTTCCTAATAGTTTCCGGGAAAATTGTTTTTAAATATTCTGACAGTATATTTCATTTTCTTAGTCTTGTTTTTTTGTAACATTGCATGATTTGTTTAAGTGTTAAAATGCAGATTGATGCAATTTCCCCTAGTGGTGGATCTAAAAAACTTCAAATCTCATGTGGTTCGTTTCTATCTGTTTACACTCTCAAAAAAAAAAAAAGATGCACAAACATTTTTATAAATATGCATGTTCTTTCCCCCCCCCCC
>JAGDQP010074978.1:0-10211 GCA_022664845.1 Lepisma saccharinum | reverse complement strand
TCGTAATGCTCCCAATCCACTAATTTGATAATTGGAAACTGTTTGCTTCTCAAACGTCTTTACGGTGAAGGAGTAATGCGCCTGTTCGAGAATGATCCCGCCGTAATAGCAGTTCCTTGTATTTGTGACACTACTACAGGGCACTTGTGACTAACGACAGGAAGAGCGCATTGTGAAAACACCAGTTTAATCGTGCGTGCAGTAAAAAATACCGTACCTGACTTAAGTAACTTCCACATGCGTTTGTTCACTAATCTTATTAAATTTGATAATTTGTTTATATATATATATATATAAAAGAGAAGCGTTACTTTCATTAAGAAAAAAAAACTACACCAGGTTTCGTTGCAGGGTTATATGCATTAGCTTTCGAACATGCTACCAATACGCTAAATTGCCAACTGGGTGGAGTTGTTTGGAGGTACTATTTACTGATAGGGAGAAATGAGCATGCGCGAGGATGGCTCAGGTCTTCCTGTCGCTAGTCGCAAGTTATTATACTAATTCAGGATGAAACAATTACACTTCCCCCTATCCACCGTACCCACCGCTTTATACTTTACTGATTTAATTGTGTTTTGATGTACTGTTTCCTTTCCACCAGTAAATCCAAGTTCTGATAATCACATAGAATAGTTTTACAACAGTTATCATAGGAAGTAAACTACCTTCGCCCATATCTCTACTGCACACGTAACATCATACAGGTAAATAGGTTAATCTAAAATATTGTTTTAAACGTATTTTTCACAGACGGGAATAACACACTCGCATTTAGATACGTTTTCATACACTGATATTTTTAAAAGCTATTGTTAAGAGATATTTACGTACTCTTGTTATCACTGTTATGGAATAAAAGAAGTTTTGCACATTTGTAAGGCGAATTTCTGTCAGTGGGGAGACGAATAAAATGAATTTATTATTTACTTGTAACTTTCCAGTTCATTGTACATACATTTCTTGTAAATAACATTCATTTGAAGGATTCTATTGCATTTTTCTTCATTTTCTGGGCGACTTTTTCATTCTTATGTCTCAGCACTTAAAAATGAGCAGACGTGTTTCCATAAGTTTGAAGAAGGAAACAAATCCACCAAACTTTTTTAATTCTACAGAAAAAAATACTATACTTGTAAACTGTCTGAGCAATACAAAAGTATCAGAAGACCGTTTTCCATATTCAGTAACAATATTGTTTCTTTCAACAAATAATAAACATATATAGCTTTTGTTGATTTCCCACAAAACAGCTTTTTGGATTTGTTTCCTTCTTCAAACTGACGACTCAATTTATTCTTATTAAAACATACTGATTAAAATAAAAAAATTAAATATGTAAACATTTATCTTTTAAGCAAAACGAATTTTACATAATTATCTTTCACAGTCAGGTATACACTAGAATTAAGAATCTTCAATCAAATATTATTGTTTTACAGTTAGTTTCTAATAACAAATTAAGAACAAGTTACTAAATTAGTGATTATCATGGCAACGCTGCATAAATTTGCAGAAAGCAAATGTGTTTCTTCACGATTTGCTTATAGAAATAATTGTACTTGATTCCCTTGAACCTAATACAATGGTTTCTTATCCGAAATTACTGATTAAAATTTAAATCTGGTAAAATTTCAAATACTTATATGTTAAGCAAAAGGCGCAATAGAGAAATAGATTTCTTACAATCAAGTATACACAACCATTAAACATTTTAAAAGTTCGATATTATTGTTTACGTTTAAATGACTCACTAAAAGATTAGAATAATTGTCATGGATGCGCTGAGAAATGTGGATCAAGATGAATTTTTCAACGACTTTTTTATAGAAATAAGTTTACTAGATTCCCTTCAACTTATTGTAAATTTTCCTTTTCCAAATATACTGATTAAAAATGATTAATCTCTTCATTTGTAAAAACATCAATGTTAAGTAAAACGAGTTTTACAAATTTATGTTTCAACATTCATTTATACACTACCATTAAGCATGTTAAAATTCAATTATTTTGTTTTACAGTTATATTACTCATTGAAAATCTGAGAGTAATTATCCGGTCAACGTTGGATAAAATAGCAGGAACATCAAATTATTTTTAGAATATATGATACAAACTTTTGTACTAGATTAGATTGAACCCGGTACAATTTTTTGTTATCCAAATTTACTGAATTAAATTTAAAATCTGTTCAGTTTTGAAAAACCTAAATGTTAAAAAAAACACATTTACAGTATCACATTTTCTAGAATGAGAGATACACTGCCAATAGGCACTTTAAAATTCAATGTTCTCGGTTCACAGTTAATATCTCAATGACGATTAGAGAGAAACTATCATGACAACGCTAGAAGAAATAGCAGAAATCAAAAGCATTTGTCCAAGAATTGTTTATAGAAATATTCTTACTAGATTACGTTAAACCTAGCTCAATTTGTATCTGAAAAAAACTTTGTTATTCAAAAATTAAAATCTGTTCCATATTTTGACACACAAAACATCTTAAAATCCAATACAATTGTTTTAAATTTTATCACTCAATAGAAAGTTCAGAATAAATATTAAGGGCAACTTTGGATAAAATACCAAAAAGAAACATTTTAAAAGTTTTTGATATATATACATGTAGTTGTCTTCCCTGGGCCTAGTACAACTTTACCTTATCAAAGTATACTGATTATAATTCAAATCTGTTCAATATGTAATAATTTATCTTTTAAGCAAAAGAATTTTACAGAATTATATTTTCTACAAATCAGGTAAACTACAATTAAGCATCTTAAAATCCAATATTATTACTTTACGGTTATGTTACTCATTAAAAAATAGAATATTTATCATGCCAAAGCTGGATAGATTAGCAGAAAAAGAATTTCTCGAAGACTAACTTATAGCAATATTCGTTAAAAATCCCGTTGAACCTAGTAACTTCCTTTCTAATCACACATTGCTTATTAAAAATTAAAAATTGTTAATTAAGTAACCTTTTAAACGTTAAGCAAATAGCATTTTACAGAATTATATCTTCTACATTCAGATACACACCACATTTATGCATTTTAAAGTCCAGTATTATTACTTATATATACGTTAGACATTAAAATATTGACAAAAATTTATCATGGCGACGCAGGATAAAATAATAGAAAAAAGGGTTTCTCTATTATTAGGTTATAGAAATTTCCATACTAGATTCAATTAAAGCTAATACAACTTTCTTATCCAAAATTTCGTATGATAAATTAAAATCCCTTCAATATGTAAATACTCAATAAAATCTTAATATCTAAAGATACTGTTTTAAATTCAATTACTCAATAAAAAAATTAAGAATAACTACTATGGCAACGCTGGATAAAATAGCAGAAAACAAATGTTTCTAAAGTTTTATGATATAATTATTTGTAGTTGATTTCCCTATACCTAGTACAACTTATCCTTATCAAAATATACTGATTAAAATAAAAAAGGTTTGTTCAATATGTACACATTTATCAGTTAAGCAAAATGTATTTTACAGAATTGTCTTTTCCAGTAAGTATACACTAGAATAAAGTTTTTTAATCTAATATTATTGTTTTACAGTTAATTACTAATAACAAATTAATAATAAGTTACTAATTGAGTTATTATAATTACAACGCTGGTTAAATTAGCAGAAAGCAAATGTGTTTCGTTACGATTAGTTTATAGAAATAATTGTACTAGATTCCCTTGAACCTAGTACAAAGGTTTCTCATTCGAAATTACTGCTTAAAACTTAAATCTGTTAAAATTTCAAATATTTATACGTATGTTAAGCAAAACGCGTTATAGGGAATTATTTTTCTTACAATCAAGTATACACAACCATTAAACATTTTAAACGTTCAATATTATTTTTTACGTTTAAATGACTCATTAAAAGGTTAGAATAATTGTCATAGAAGCGCTTTAAAAAATCTGGGTCAAGATGAATTTTTCAACTACTGTTTTATATAAATACTTTTCCTAGATACCCTTCAACTTATTGTAAATTTTCCTTTTCCAAATATACAGATTAAACATCAAGAATCTGTTCAATTGTAAAAACGTAAATGTTAAGTAAAACGAGTTTTACAGATTTATGTTTAAACGATCAGGTATACACTACCATTAAGAATGTTAAAATTTAATATATTTGTTTAACATTTATATTGCTCATTAAAAATCTGAGAATAGTTTTCCTGTCAACGCTAGATAAAATAGCAGGAACATAAGATTAATTTTCTTAGAATATATGATTCCATTGTACTAGATTCCACTGAAACTACTATAGTACATTTGTACTAGATTCCATTGAAACCAGTACATTTTTTTTGTAATCCAAATATACGGAATTAAAATTGGAATCTGTTCAAGTTTACACTACTATATTTTCTTGAATGAGCGATACATTGCCATTAGGCACCGTAAAATTATTTTTTATGTTTCGCAAATAATATCTCAATGCCTAATAGATAGAAACAATCATGGCAGCTCTGGATAAAATAGCATAAATCAAACATTTTTCTCTAAGAATTGTTTATAGAAATATTCCTACTAGATTCCGTTGAACCTAGCTCAATTTCTTTCTGAGCCAAAGTTGCTTATTAAAAATTAAAATCTGTTCTATATTTTGACACACAAAACATCTTAAAATCCAATACATTTGCTTTAAAGTTAATCACTCAATAGAAAGTTCAGAATAGCTTCTATGGCAACGCTGGATAAAATGGAAGAATCCAAATGTTTCTAAAGTTTTTGATATGAATATTTCTGGTTGATTTCGCTGAGCCTAGTACAACTTTTCCTTATCAAAGTAAACTGATTAAAATAAAAAATCAGTTGAATAAGCAATCATTTATCTTTTAGGCAAAATGAATTTTACAGAATTATATTTTCTACAAATCATGTAAACTCCACCATTAAGGATCTTTAAATCCAACATTATTGCTTTACGTATATTTTTCTCATTAAAATAAATATAATATTTATCATGCCAACGGTGGATAAAATTACAGAAAAAGAATTGCTCAAAGATTTATTTATAGAAATATTCGTTCAAGATCCCGTTGAATCTAGTAAATGTTTTTCTTATTTCAAATGTCTGATTAAAAATTAAAATTTGTGAAATAGGTAGCCATTTAAACATTAAGCAAGTAGCATTTTACAGAATTATAGTTTCTAGATTCGGATACACAAAACACTGATGCATTTTAAAATACATATTATTTCTTACATATACTCGCACGTTACTCATTAAAAAAATCATAATAAACATTATGGCGACGCTGGATAAAATAACAGAGAAAAGAGTTTCTCTAGGATAAATTTATAGAAATTTCCCTACTAGATTCCCTTAAAACTAGTACAACTTTTATTGTCCAAATTTTCTGATTATAAATTAAAATCCCTTCAATATGTAAACACTCAATAAAATCTTAAAATCTCAACATATTGTTTTAAATTCAATTCCTCAATAAACAAATTAGGAATAACTACAATGGCAACGTTGGATGGAATGGCAGAAAGCAAATGTTTCTAAAGTTTTATGATATAAAGATTTTAAATAGATTCACATGAACCTAGTACAACTTATCCTTATGAAAGAATACTGATTAAAATAAGAAATCTGTTGAATATATAATGGTTTATCTTTTAAGCAAAATGAATTTTACAGAATTATATATTCTTCAGTCAGGTATACACTAGAATTAAGCATCTTAAATCCAGTATTATTGCTTTTCCATTAGTTACTAAATAACAAGTTGAAAATAAGTTACTAATTCATGCCAACGCTGGATAAAAATAACATAAATCAAATTTGTTTCTTTATATTTAGTTTATCGAAGCAATTCCTTGAAAAAAATACAGTTGTTTCTTATCCGAAATTACTGAAGAAAAATTAATTTAATTCAAAATTTGAATACATAAATTATAAGCGAAACGCATTACAGAGAATATTTTTTTCTACAATAAGGTATAAAAAAACCACTAACTATTTCAATATCCAAAATTATTCCTTTACACTTAAATTACTCATTAACGTTTAGATTAATTATCATGGAAGCGCTTAATAAAGTTACAAAATCGATTATTTTATGGAATTATTTGTGTTAGATTCCCTTGAACCTATTACAGATGTTCCAATTTTAAATATACTGATTAAAAATTAAGAATATCTTCAACTTTTCAGTTGTTACAACATAATGTTAACCTAACGCAATTTACTGATTTATCCTTATACATTCACGCAATCCTTGCAATTAAGCTTCTTAAAATCCAATATTATTATTTTAAGTTATATTACACATTAAAAACATAATAATTATCATGTAAACGCTGGATAACATATGAAGAATCAAAGTTTTTTCCCTAAACATATATAATAGAAACTGATTTCGTTGAACCTTGTACAAGTTTTCTTTATCCAAATATACTGATTTAAAATTAAAATCTTTTCAACTTGTAACCAATTAAACGTTAAGCAAATTAAATTTACAGTGCTATATTTTCTACAATAAGATATACAATAGTATTATGCTTCTTAAAATCCACTATTATTGTTTTACAGTTATATTACTCTTGAAAAAGTTAAACATAATCATCATTTCAACGCTGGATATAATAGAAAAAATATTTCTCCAAGATTAAGTTATAGAAATATTCGTACGAGATTCGGTTGAACCTACTACAATTTTCTCTTATCCAAGATTCCAGAATAAAAATAAAAATTTGTTAAATTAGTAGCCACTCAATTGTTGTTTGCATTCAGTTTCTGAACAAGAAGAGATACAAAATGAAACAAAAATAGTCTCAAGGGAAATTCGCACAAACCATTTTCTTTCAAAGTCCAATGAGTTTTTAAAGAGGCCCAGAAGGATTATTGTCGCTAGTAATTACAGAAAGTGAGTAGAACACTGAATGCGTAAAAAATATTTTTCTTCCATATTAAAAGCATCAATTATTTTTTTGTGAGAGTTAGTAAGATGAAACATTAGTATGCGTAGTTCATTAAAAAAGTATCTGGGAATACTTTGTTCTACTTTAAACATGACAAAAATGAAAATGGAATGCATACTAATGAATACTTGGTAGATTGTACTTCTGAACCATAAGACGTGCACAAGTAATCCGTATGTACATTTCCTCCTTAACTACTTTACCTGGATGTTACCTTCTAATTCAGAAGTACCAAAAAGTTTTGACTTACAATATTATTTCGATATTCTACATCCAAGAACGTTGCTATCCAGGAAGACTGGGTAAAAACGAATTTTTAAAGAAACACCAAAGAAGAATTGCCTTAAAAGCAATTTAACATACTGTATATATATATATATATATATATATATATATATATATATATATATACAGTATTCTGAATTTACATGTTGACGGAAGAGGTTCTTGAAGCTCGGATGATCTGAAAATGGTTTAAATTGTTGTAACTGCCATAATATGTAAATAAGATCTTAACAGAACATATAAGGTATATATATGACCAGCTTAAAATTGAAAAATATCAGTAACTTTCTAAACTAATTACTAAATTATTTGTTTTCTTTCATAAGGACAATTGAAGAAGCTCAAAATGAACTGAAAATTGGTTGAACTGATGCTAAATAAAAAGTGTATTCCCTGCATATCTAGTAGGTGTTTTATCACAGACCAATCACCGATACGATCAATGTTCGTCATCCTCAGAAATAGCAAAGTAAAATAAACTTCCTTTAAGCTTGTCATGGCTATCTGTAAGTTTTTTCAAACTTGAATAAAGCTACGTAGTTTCACAAGTCAGGTCACAAAATCACTCTCAAGGAAAAAAGCAACTAGTAATTAAAATAAACAGGTTAAGTTTGAAGCATTATACATGTTTCAGATGTTTTTTTCATTCTTCTGATCGACATTGCAAAGGTATCTTGTAAATGGCTCAACAGCGATGTTAAGTAAATGTTTCATGATTAAGTGTGAAAATACATTGTGGAACTTAAGCAAATACACGATTTTGTTTTTATTCATTTGAGGACAACTACCGACACAATTAATGTTTGAGCTATCCGTAATGAAAAAAGTGGTTTACAAACGGACATTTAACCAACTAACTAACTATATGGCTTATGGAACTCGCAAGTTCATCGCCGCAGTAACAAACGTTCGCCATTGGATTCTATCCTGGGCAATATCAAGACAGTTTTAATCATGAGCACCTACTTCTCGAAGTGTCATCTCTTCTAATAGTGTCATCACAACGACGTCTCTGTCTCTTTCCATCCGGCCTTCCGATCAGGATAGAATATAACCTTCGTTCTCCCCTGGCGGAGTACAATGGCTGCCCAACCTAAGCGGCCGGAATTCAATATTTTTACGACATCTGGTAAATCGTGCAGTCCGTGGAGTACTTCATTATGAAGTTTCATCCGCTCTCCAGTTATCTCGTTCCGTTTCGGCCCGTATATCTTTCTCAAAACCTTATTTTCAAACACACGTAATTTATGTTCATCTACTAGGTTCGTACTCCAACTTTAGTAACCGTAAAGTATTACCAGCAGAATAACCGTTCTGTATATTTTCAATTTTAGTTTCATTGATATTAATCGCGACGTTAGAAGTTTTTGGATTGAATAGGAACATGCGTTCCCCGATACTAAGTGACTTTTTATTTCTTCCGTGACCTCATTTTTGCTTGTTACGTATGCTTCCAAATATTTAAATTTGTTTACTTTCTCTATGACCTCATCTCTAATTCTTAGATTTTCATTTCCTTCATTCCCTGTGTTTCGGCTTGTTATCATGTATTTTGTTTTATCTATGTTTGCCTGTAGACCTATCTCGTCGCACGCTTCTACTAAGACATCGGTATTACTTTGCAGTGCATCTATATAGTGGTCTATTAAATCTACATCACCCGCGTATACGAACAATTGATTAAAACAATTTAATGATAGTCTCTTTTTGTCCCCTTTAATTTTTAAAATAGCATATTCTAACCCAAAGTTAAACAGTAATGGTGACAAGGCATCTCCTTGTTTCAATCCGTTGCGAATCTTGAAATTATCTGACATATTATTACCTATTCGAACTCTGATTATGGGATCGCTGCGACACATCTTCACTAGTTGAACCATTTTTTTTTTGGGGGGGGGGGGTTATTCCAAATCGTATCAGGACACTGCATAACTTCTTCCGTTTGATAGAATCATATCCTTTCTTAAAATCAATGAATAGCTGCTGAACCGCCCCATTCTATGCCCATTTCTTCTCCAAAATCTGTTCAGGGCGAACATATGATCCAACGTGGATATATTTTTTGTCAATCCACAATGGTGATCTCCAATTATTTCATCTACGTATACACTTAGGCGTGTTAACAGAATATTTGTTAATACCTTATAACAGGTTGGAAGTAACGAGATTCCGCGGTAATTATTACAGTTCGATTTATCGCCTTTTTATAAATCGGAACTATTATTGAGGTTTTCCATTCCTTTGGGAGCCCCTCCTTTCTCCATATAGCACTTATCAATTTATGTAGTTCCTTGATTTGTGCCGTTCGGCCTTCGGCTGGTCTTGATCACTCAAATTCAATACTTAAAAATCTACAAATGTTCCAGGTGGGATTCGCAAGCTCGTGAATGGTGGGCCAAAGACGGTAATAGAGTACAATTTTGAGGAAGTTTGTAGGCGTCCAAGTGCGTCTTGTAGAATATTAGAGGAAATTGAATGTTATCTATTACGCAGCAGGTAAAACAACGAGGAATGAACAGAATATACAGCATAAGAAACCAACAATAATGGACATGTAATGGCTAAGGAGCTTATTATCATTTGCAATATATAGTGTTAATTGCCAGAGATAAATGACCCTCGCATTCAATAAGCACGAGAGTAAACCCTCGCTTTAGTAATTATCTATTTGTGTTGTGTCGGATAATGTGTTGGATAATGGCGTTGGTGCTGAATACTTGATCTGTTTGTAGAATTAGTGAATTTTCATAGATGTCTTTGACTGATAAAATATGTTTGTAATTATGAGAATCATGTTTTTTTTTTAAAAAAAAAACAGACCACCAGCTGAATCAACCCGTCACTATAAACTGACCATTCCTTACCTCTCTCTCTTGTCTCCATAAAAGGTGCATTACATACTCTTTCTAGAAGACCTTACAGAACGGTCTCTGTATAAATGAGTTAAATGTAATTATAAATAA
>JAGDQP010074976.1:0-10211 GCA_022664845.1 Lepisma saccharinum | reverse complement strand
TGCAGTCCGCCAAATCTAAAACGTTTATATCGAAGAAGCGCACCCCAAATGCTACCAACCGGTTGCGCATAAGGGCAAATACCTTTGGGTTCCCCTGGATCCGGGTCTCTGAATTGCCCACTCCCTTCTTACGTTTACTGAGGAATGTATCTATAAATTCGTTCATGGGACCACGGGGTTTCGATGGGGATCCATTGTGTGTGTGAGTCACCGTGTATATACAGAGTGTTTATGAACTACACCGACAAACCTCTGGAGGTTGTTCCTCACATCAAAACAGCGAAAGTTCCTCTGACAAACTTTCGAAATATTCATAGTTTTAGAGCTATAGGTGCCCGAAAGCTTGGAAAAATTAACTTTCGAGTTTTATATTTTTATTATAGTATTGTTAAAAATGTTAAACCTATTCCACTTGAAAATGCATATTTCAAAGTTAAGCAATGGGCACTCAAGGTATTTCCCAAAGGAAGTAGGGGATTTTGGAATATTTCTAAAGATGAAGTATGTCAAAATGAGCACTAACTAAACGATTTCTCGTATGAGTAAAATTGGCACAGTCATTCATAACATATATTTGGGCAATCATATTCAATTTCTTTAATAAAAAAAAGACGTTCGGTGAAATAATGCAATTCTTACTCCTACTCGTTATGCAACCACTGCTTTTTTAATCGTTCGGTATATGGATATACTTGTGATATCCCCTTGGCGCAAACGAGTTATTGTTTTCTGCTGGAAACCGTCCCATTCGTGCTCATTTCAACCCACCTTTACATCAGATATTTTCTGGGAATCCACTAATTAATTTGAGGAATCCCTTGCGCGCCCATTGCGGAATTTTGAAATATGCACTTTTGGATAGTGTATATTTAAAGTCTTTGACGGTACCATAACGTCTCAGATCTACTGTTCGTGTAATAGAAATATGAAGCTGTAAAGTACTTTTTCACACGTTTTCGGTAGCCTGTAGCTCCGAAACTATGCATATTTCGAAAAATGTTCAGACGAATTTCTTCTTGTTCTCGTATGAGAAATCACCTCTAGACGTCGTCGATGTAGTTCATAAACACCCTGATTTTAATAACATCTAAAATATTATATTAATTCAGGATGAATTTGAATTGTGCTTCCCACTCCCCACCGTACCCACCGCTTTATACTTTCCTGATTTAATTGTGTTTTAATATACTGTTTCCTTTCCAACAGTTAGTTCAAACTCCGATAATTACATAGCATAGTTTTATAACAATTATGATATGAACTAAACTACCTTCATCCATATCTCTACTGCACACGTAACAGGATAAAGTTAAATAAGTTAGTCTAAAATAGTATTTCAAACTGTTTTTCACAGTCGGGAATAAATATATCGCATTTTGATACATTTTTTATAAACTGATATTTTAAACTGCTATTGTTAACATATATTTACATATAACAACTATTGCTTTCACTGTTTCGGAATAACAGCAGTTTTGCACATTTGTAGCAAGAAATTTCTGTCAGTTGAGAGCAGGAAAAATAATTGAATTTATTACCTACTTGTTACTTTAGAGTTTATTGTGCATACATGTCTTGTAAATAACATTCATTTGAAGGTTCTTATTGCGTTTTTCTTAATTTTTCTGGTCGATTTTTCCATAAGTTTGAAGAAGACAATAAATCCATCAAACTTTTTTAATTATACAGGAAACAATACAAAACCTGGAAACAATCTGAGCAGTACGCAAGGATAAGAAGACCGTTCTAAACATTCAGTAAAATATAGTTCCATTTCAATAAATAATAAAAATGTTACACAGTTTTTGTTAATTTCCCACAAAACAGACTTTTGGGCTTGTTTTCCTTCTTCAAACTGCCAATTCAATTGTCTTAAATTTTATTTTACCCTTTCTAACCAACATTTGTAAATCGTCGACTTCTCTATAGTGACTCAGGTGTTTGATTCCACATTTTGAACTCTGACAGTCACCATTTTCCAACATCCAGCACCAACCGCCCATAGTATGTTATTCTATTCCGAAGTAGATAGCTTTCCACACCACTCGAGCGACAACTTCCCGTCGTTCTTCAGTATAAATGGTAAACCATTAGCAATGTTTTATTGAAGACATTCTTATTAATAATGCTTTCGGATTGTACTAAGCAGAAACTGCACTTGTGAACTCGAAGTCTGAGAAGTTCCTTGTACGTATTTGACATCACAATTGCCGAATTGATGACAGCCATATGGTAGAACTCACTGGAAGTTTTATCTATTACAATGCAAGTTTCATTAACCTCGAACCTTCCCAAACAATAGTAATATATAACAAAATAGTTTTGAGTGAACAGTAAAGAGAAAGAACCCAGCTTGAGAGTTCACACTTATAATCAGCTCGCAAACAACTTATTAATTAGAAATGACAATTTGGAAACTTTCTGGAGGCAAAATAAATCTTTAATTCTTTGGACAAACATAAAGTTGAATCATATGGCAATGATAGCGTTTAAATTGTTCATTTATGAAACCAGAAAATTGTTCCCCATTCAACAAGAACTACGATAATTGTTAAGTAATTTGGAAGCAAGATGCAGGAAGTTTTTACTTAAGCTGTCCTACACTTTCTTCCTTTGCTCCTTTCCTCTGATTCTTGTTAGGGTTCAGTTCTTCTTTCGTCGATTTTACTAATGAGCAAGGGCTCCAGCCTGCCCTCCCCTTTCTGCCCAGCGTTCTCCTCTTAATTTGCAAGTTATCGCGGACATGCTTCCTTGGTCTCTCTTTCCTCCTACACTTTTCTCTCTCTTTCTCTTGCTTTCCGCTGCAGTAGGAGCAATTACCAACTGTCAGAGGAAGACTTCCTTCCCATCCTTTCCTGATCTCCCATTGTCTCCCAATTTACTTTTGTTCCATCCAATCTTGATACTGGAAAATTCCCTTCATTTGTGCATTTTATTTTTCAATTTTCATTTTAGTGAACAAATGTTTAATGTTTCAAATCGCACAATGTTCCTTTTTCTATAACGTATCCGAAATAGTTTATTTTGTCCCCACCCTCATCATAGTAATAATAAACTGTCGAGCCCAGCACAGGATGTTAACTGGAAGAAATATTCTCCTTATTTAAACTTTGACTGTATGACTAACTGCAAAATAAACACAGAATAGTCTTTCTCGAACAGCCCGGAAACGTGTACGTACAAGCGTTGCAATAAATACAAGAGGATAGTGAATT
This sequence comes from Lepisma saccharinum, assembly GCA_022664845.1. Classification (NCBI taxonomy): domain Eukaryota; kingdom Metazoa; phylum Arthropoda; class Insecta; order Zygentoma; family Lepismatidae; genus Lepisma; species Lepisma saccharinum. The sequence goes on along the minus strand of JAGDQP010074976.1, from coordinate 6,996 downwards.
GTTGAAAGCGTGACCGTGATTCATTGCTACTCAGTTGGTTTATCATTCGGAGGTATTGGGATCGATTCCAGCGGCCGAACATCCTGACTGAAATTTAAAATAAGCAGTCATTCATTCAGTAACAAAGACTTATTAGTCTCTCAAGTAGAAAGGAAATTTTCCAGCTGTAGCAAAATGTTCGCATTTCCTTTTCAGAGATGAAGAAGTAATGTGTACATTTCCAGTATATTTTCTAACACTACTACCACAAGTAATACCAATCATTATTTTTATTATTATTATTGCTTTTGTATGATGCAAATACGTACCTAAGGTTTACGAAATCATCCATTTCTACTAACTATGTGGGTTTCTTAAATGCGAAATTTTATTTCCATTTCTTGACCGAAACGATACTTTATATAAAATTATAAGTTTATATACGTTCATATTTGATTTACAGATATCTAATTGTAAGAAAATACTGTATGTTTCTATTCATTTCCTTACTAAAATCCAATCTGATAAAATGTTTCTCGAAGTGGTTTGTCACTGAGACAGGAAATTTTCTTATCAATTGTCTGGCTCAATTAAGAAACAGTTAATCACTGTCATGTGCTGGTTTCATATTTATATCCGTTCCTTCTGTGTAGTTGACCTAAATCTGAGAATGATATAATAATAAATAGATATATGACGTAATAGAAGTTGAAAGATGTTCATGTGCTAAAAATCTAAGATAATTCAAACAAAAAAGAATCGTTGAGCATTCTGCATTTTTTTGTAGAAGATATTTTCAAGATTTTCACGCCTTAGCACGATCTATCCTCTTTGAAACCAGATAATGCAAGAGTTGACTCTCCGAAGAAAAAAAAAAGCGATAGAAAAAAGTGCGCACACACATCGTTCCCAAAACTCTGTCTTACACTGCACTTCTCTTTATCCCCCTCTTACTTTTCTTTTTCTTCTCCTGATCCTAATCTTCTTTCTAAAAAGCGTATCCTATCAGTCCGTTTTCTCTCCTCCTTAGTTTGGCTCTTCCTACCCTTCCAAAACAATGTTGCAGTCTACTATAAAATATTTCCAATTATAATGAACTAGATGAAACATCCAGCATTACCCGGAGTAAAGGTTAAATAGAAATGTATATTCAACTTTTACTACCTAGATCTTCTGCTACTACTTATACCACTACTGCTTCTTTTACTGCTATTACTACTATAAATACTGTTGACTCTACTATTTACAAATACTTAAAAGTTTCAATTAATATCTATATCTTGCCAATTCTTGTTGGAATGGGTTGATTCCTTCTTATATGGTTAATTTCAGTGAGTCTAGTTGAAAGGTAACTACTGTCACATTGCAATCACCTTAAATGATTGAAGATATGTTTCATTATTTTTATACATAATGTAGCATACTTACTCTTTCGTGTGATAAGTGATTTTTATTAAACTGTTTGTCAGGTTCTAAACGCAAATACGAATTTTGTTTAGCTTCGTTACCATTTAAGTACCCATTACCTCAAAGATTAAATATCACCGGTGTTTCAGCACTCATACCATAATCTATATAATCAAGTCGAGTTTTCTTAGAATTGTTTTAGTTGTTCTAATGTGATACTTGAAATTGTGCTTGAAACTGCGTATATAATATAATAAATTGTAATTAGCTTTAACTCATAATCAACACTTTAAGATTTGCCCACTGTCTCTCTCTCTCTCTCTCTCTCTCTCTCTCTACCTCCCTCTACTCCTCTTTCTCTTTCTTCCTGTACATTATATTAGTTGGCATCGTTAGGAATTTGAATTAAATTAAATTTATATTTTAGCTTTTAGGCAACTTTCGCTCATTTCTATACGAATTTGAGTTTAAATGACTTATTCTTTCTCATCTAGTCTCAGGTTCTTCTTTTGTTTATTAACCGGTAAATTGTGGATATTTGACTGCTTCATTGGCTCATATGAATATGCATACACTAGAAAACTAAAGAAGAAAATGTACTGAAAAACATACACAAAATATATCGATGGTATTCAAAAGCTTCTACTAAGACAAACACAAGTTTTTAGACATCCATATAAAGGATGTGTTTGTCTTCATTATCTCATATTCTCTGCTTGTTCCCGCTTCATCATCCAAGGCTTATCATAATAGTTGGGTAACAGTATTCAATTCGAGTGATTTCACAGGCCACTGATAAAGGTCAGGTTCCTCCTCATGCGACGTACAATAGAATTAACTATCTCTAAATATATGTACAGAGCCATCATAATATTGGAAAATTGCAAAATTATAAAATAAATACCCAGATTAGAGGAGAGTTTCACAACTTTCGTAAATAGTATATTTCTGACTGGAAACTTTTTTACCAACTGTAACACGCGCTTCTTCCTCCCTTACGTTTTGAAGCAGCCATAAACTTTGGAGAGTAACTCACTGAGAACAGCAACCAAATTAAATTGTTTCTATTTACAATTAGTAGAACTAACTCTGATTCAAAAAACTACCGTTTGAAATTTAATAAGTCTTCAGTGTACAGTATTTCAAGCTTGCTGAACTTTGTTTATCATAGTTATACACTACTCAATATAAAGAAACAAATAAACATTAAACTCTCTACACAGCAAAAGTTTTGTTTTTTGTTTAATATTTTCAACTCCTGTAATACAATTGTTTAAAACCAGTTTCTCTCTATCTGAAGAAATGCATACATATTATTGCCTTATCGCTAATTGCCCGGTACATTTTTAAATCCTTAAACTTTCTCTTTTATTAAACATTTAAAAGAGTATCCAGTTCTGCTGAAAGAAGCACAATATGGAGTGGAATAATGAACCATTTTCTGTATGACGAAAGCATATATATACGATGTATTTCGTAATAGACTAAAGGAAATAAGTGAAGAGATAAAGGGCAAAAGGTTTATGAAATTGAACGAAAAGTTATTGCAAAATTAAGAAACTTCTGAGCAAAACTGTAAAACTAAAACTTAGCTTAAACGTTAATAGTTTTAGCGGTGGCGGTAGTTAACCGAACGAGAGAAATATCCTTTGTATTTTCTGATAATGAATATACAATATCACAAAAATAATTTGTTAAATGAAACACTTATATTACAACACCAGGAAGGTGTAGAAGCAAACAAAACTATAAAGACGTGTTCATGATAGTTAGACATTCACTGTAAAATGCAGGTTAAACTTGACAATTGTGTTCTATCTACATATTTCAAGCAAAAGACTATAGATTCGTTAATAAAATATATCAAATCTTTAAGTATTTTTTATAACGAGATCCATTTTTATTGTCTCAGTCCTCAAAATGTCCAAAAAACAATACATTTATTTTAATTTCTTGCCAGAATTCACATACAGATTTGTATTTACCAAACTACAGTATCTGTTTACAGACAATATTAAATGACTATGGGTGAAATCGGTGAGTTAATATGCTATTTGGATATTTGAAAAAGCAAATAGTGTTTAGTAGTTATTTTCTGTCAAAACTATTGTTTAGAATTTTATACTTTTTAGAAACAAGTGTATCATACTACTTGTTATTGAAAGGACACGCATATTTATGGGTTCGTTAAAATTTGCATGGGACTATTTGTATTGGACATGCATGCATGAGCTTATACTGCACTTAGTCTCTGATATAACGAAATTTCGTTCGTCATAGACGAGTGTTAAAATTTGTCAGTATAGCCAAAATATAGTAATAGCTTAACTAATTGTGTTGTTCTAGTGATTTTTCGGTTTGTAAGTCTATCGCAGATTTTTCTTTACAAAAAAATGTTGTTTAACCGTTGTCTTCTTCAAGTCGGAAATTTATCTATAGTCGCACATATGCACTAGAATATTACAAAATTATTCAAACATTGTCTTGATTTTGTTCTGTCAGTCTTTCTCTATTTCTCCCTCTTTGGATTTGTGTCTATTGAGAGAGAAAGAGAGAGGCAGAGAGCAAAATCGGGATAATGAATAATTGGAGACATTCTACCTAACACGTGCGACAGATGATAGATTTCCAACTTAATGAAAACATAACCGTTTTCCATTATAAACTAAAGAATTACTAACAATTATTAGTTCGTAATTTCCGAAATCTTTGTCAGTATTTTACAAAAGAGTGAGAAAATAAGGAATGTATGGAGAAACCTGTAAAGGAGGAGCTGCCAATATGTGTCCCATGGCAAGTGCTTATTTATTTTTATACACAACTTGATGACTGACCTTTTTCCAGTCTATAACGTCAATACATCCAAGCGGAGAGTATAGATTTTTTCAATGGGAATTTTTGCTTCTATACGATGACAAAATGTAAACTTCATATCTAAGAGAAAGTTTAGTGAGTTCCAGTAGCCTTGATTGTATCAGCTGTTATATTAAAACTGAAAGAAATGTAAATACTCTAACCGTTGGCCTATCCCGAAACCTTATGACCTCTCATGTCCTCAATAGTTTCCTTTCAAGAATCAACATATTACAATTGTTACATGCAAACTACTGTATTTTTATACGTTGGGACATTGAACATCATTATAGGTCATACTAGCATTCCGACTAATATTATTAATGCAAAGGAGTAGGTCTACTTTTGCCCATTGGGAAAATATCGAACAAATTTAGTGCATTATGAAGTCATTTAGATGGCAACGCTGATAGAGAACAAAATCTCCTCTTTCTTTAGGTTTCTCCTCTCTCTTTCTCTCTCTGCAACTTCATTTTCTCTGTCTCATCCCTTTTCGCTCCTTCTTTGTGCTTTACAGCATTTTATTTTTCTACTCCTTTTTACCTCGCTCTTTTATCCATTCCACCAATACAACACTTGATCTTCTTATTATGCTTTTTCCTCTCTTTCGCCTTTAACCTTCACGGATCGTCTAATGACGTTGTCCCTTTTTGAATATCCTCAGTTTATAAAGAAATCACGGTTTATTTCTGTGCAAGACGGTCTTCGATTATTTATTATAATACACGATGAGAACAACACTTATACCTTTTAATTTCTTGAGTGTATATGCAAAATGTAATATCACTTAACATGTAGTAGATTGTAAAGCGAAAAAAGCAAGAGACTGTGTTACATCTTACTCTTTGACTCTGTTATTTGAGAAACTAGTACTCATGATGTAGTGAGAAAGACACTGGTTTACGAATCAGTACAAAGGATGGAATGTACTTTCAATAATTCAGCTGTTAGACTTAACATTTCTGAGTATTTTCTCCAGTCTCAATAACCAACAACTAAGTTATTTGTTCATCTTCGGGGTTTCCAAAACCTTTTTCTTGCAGAATATTTAATAATAATTAAATTCGATGTACTGTGTTAAAAACTACTTATTAACAAAGTTCTGTTTACAAACAAAGGGTAGCGAGTTAAATAAACCCATGCATTCTAGAGTAGTTGTGTAATGCATTAAACGTCTGCACACAGTAAGTTTGTGGCAGGCACTGCAAGCATTCAAACTGTCTCGTGTATATTTAAAGTATTCTGTGTGTGATCTGAGTTGTATCAAAATGGAAACAAATCAACAGAAATGAAAAACATAGGAGAGAGGACGTGAAAACCAACTTTAAAAAGAGAAGTTAGAAGAAATGAAAAGGCAACATGGTATTACGTATGTAGCTTCAAAAGGCTTCTGTTGGATTTAAGTCGTTTCGTTATCTCTTGCTGCCAGAAGAAATGTTTCTCCAACTTCACGGCTGATGAAGGGTAAAATCTCTTCAAAACATTTTACAGTGGGCAACAAAGTTACTGGAAGATGCTATATTGGTAGCCTGTGTATTAAATCGAAAAATAAAATATATATCTACTAGTTGTAAAGTAACAGAAAAGCTATAGTATGTCGTGAACATACATGGACATATTGTGTTTCGAAGACGTATTTAGCCAGCGATGTTGCCAACTGATTCTGGAACTTTTTACGTATTAGGTAAAGGTTGCATCTTCACCACGAGATACGTACTAACCGTCATTTCACTCAAATGATTCTGAATTTGTAAACATATATAACGTGCATCTTTCAACATTTATGTTTCATTTCCGCTAAGCTAGTCTTATATTACTGTAGTTTGATACAATAAACTTGTTCTCTCTAGAACAAATTATCTATAATACACTGCAATACAATATATATTTATTAACAGCATTACTGTTGGAAAGCATTATTCCTTAACAAAACCTGTAGACATATATTACTATCATAATGTACGTTGTTATTTTCAGAAAAATGCATTCACAACGCAATAGCACGAAAACTAAACCTTAAGTCATTGTATTTCTTGAAAGTAACCTTTGCTTATAGGCCCTTTTTCCGACTACAGCACAGTGCGGCCGATTACATGAAACCTGGCCAAAAGTAGAAAGTTAAGGATTTTTTTAATGTTGGGTTGGTTACAGTACGTTTGTAATGGTCAGAAATTACTTATGGAAGTGTATATTTCTTTTTACCTGTCCCAGAATAGGAGTCGCAAAGTTACCTTAGTTCGATTAGCTTCGATTTACTGAGGCAGTAAACGACACACGTGTGGAAAGTTGTATAAAAACTTTAGATTGAAGAAGATCATAATCAAATAAAATGAAATCAACGTCTGAAAGCATGTAGAATATATAAAAAAAATTACGAAACAATAATTTATCAAATATAAATTATTAGTGAAAAAATAATTGTTATTGATCTTTATTAATTGATAGCATTAAAATACGATATGTTACTACAAAAATGTTATGTTGTTCCGCTGCCATACTTATTGTAAGTTATAGTCAAATGTATGTTTGTCAATATAAAAGATAATAATTCAGCCCGAAGTTGCCCCTGTTTGTTATTCAATCATTTCAAAATGGCGGCCAAATAATCCAATTTCCACACCGTTTGAGCTAAAGCTACGAAATTAAGCACAATGGTGTATTATCACAAGTAGTTTAGGAAAATATTACAATATGTTGCAAAACTCGCCATATTGGATCAAAATGGCAGCCAAACCTTTTGTTGTGTAGAGTACAGAG
>JAGDQP010074973.1:0-10211 GCA_022664845.1 Lepisma saccharinum | reverse complement strand
TGCCGACCATCCTGATTGAGTTTTTTTTTCAGCGTTTTCCTATTCGCCAGATGAATGTCAGGATGGTATCTTAAATAAAACCCTAGCCATCCTTTGCTACCGCATCTCGGTCTGAGCCAAAGATGCCAAAAGGGTATAAATAAATTCAATTTCGAACAGGTTCACAATGTGGATCAGGGATTCCGCCAGGATTTTCAGTTAGGGGTAGTGTAACGTCAAAATCAGGAGAGAGTAAGTGGAGTTTTGCACGGTTTCTATTGATTTTTGACAGTAAAAATATTTCAAGTTCGGGGTGCGCTCGAAAATTTTGCAAATGATATCCATTACAGGGGGGGCTGGCAGAATCACTGATGTTGATTAGTATTGCCGACGAGATTTAGGCTGTCGCTCGAAACTATCTTGTCCCGAGAATGTCTCATCTCGAAAAGATGTATACTTTGTATTACGAGAGCTCTGTCTCGTCTCGTTTTCCAAAACAATTTTTCTGTCTCGTCTCGTGGCAACACTAATGTAACAAAAATGTCAACGAGTCCGGGGCGAGTATAGACATTAGTGCTTATCTCCCTATCATTTTTTTTTAATAATAACATTTAAATTATAGCTAAGCTTCGTTACGATAAATCATGTCCCCTCCCCTCCACAATAATTATTGCCGTCCCTGAGTTTGGCATCTATTGCCCTTTGGAACAACGAAAAAAGTGAAGAACATAGCAAATTACTCATTGTATATATATTTGATTACATTACTTGATTCATTCTTTCGATGCTAGTAAATGTACCCAATTACAAACTTCTTAGTTAGTAAATAAGATGTAGTACTGAGACAGTGAGTTTCGTGACTATACGAATTCTCATGTTAAGTTTCTAGTATTAAAAAAAATATCTTAAGTTTCTTTCGGTTCTACCAGACGAAAATACTATCCTTTGTTACTGATGTTGAAAAACTTTTTTTTATTTTTTAAATCTTTGTAATTCACAAGATTGGTGTCAGTCATTATAAAGTGGCACTAATCCAACCAATATGAAATTCTTCACATCTTACAAGCAAACATTCTAATGGGGCAGAAAAGAATTTTAGATATTTTCCTTCAGCCATGATTAGAATACCAAAATATGCGCACATTAAAATTTTGGCCACTTGAGCGCAATTACTTTGGGAGAAATCGAATACATAAAAGTCAAATTCCGTCTGTGGAAAATGATGAAAATATGTGGAAATATCATATTCTTTAATTGTTGATTAAAATGGAAGACAAGTACACAGCAATGGGTACTGGGTAGAAGGTACTACTTGTTGGAGGGTATAATTCTTTTAGCCCCATCAGTATGTTTGCTTCTTAGGTGCTCTCTTTTTGTTACTTATGATTTCCCGTAACCTACATCCCGTGAGACTATGTATGGAGGAGAAGAAATTCGAAAGAGAATTGAAAATGAAGTTCTATTTGATATTTAATAATTATGAATATAATCTTCACATATTTTCATACGAATACATAGAACGAAAAACTACTCTTATATTCGTTAAAGCCTTCAGTGATGCCATGATAGAAGTAGTGAATTTAGAAAGAACTTCCTTACACTTGTTTTGTGAATACCAGAAGTCACAAATTCCAAACACACGCCACGTCTATCCTAAAAAACAATCAGAAGCGCTATTGACTGTTATTAACGTCTAAACGACCTGGTGAGCGTCTAAGGACGGGTTCTACAGTTTGTTAGTGAATTGAACCCGTGACCAGAGAAGGTCATCCTTCGGAGATTGGTTCTTACCCTTCGAATGGAGATCGACAGCGAACTCAGTGTCGGAGGGTGCGGTTGAGGCTACATCAGAGCTGAGGTGAGGTCTATGACGAACTCCATGCTGGAGGATGACGTTGAGGAAGGTCAGGCCAAAATGGACATTTATGCCCGTAACCACGCGCACAGGAGAAGCGCCTTTAAATCAACCACGTTAACGTTCAATGTGTGTTGATTTTGGTATTGTAGAGTCTAAGATTCAAATCTTAGTGTACCTGACCCTAGTTCTTACCACCCCCACGCAAAAGCCTGCGATGAATCCAGCTACTTCCTTGTATCCGTATCCACACGATAATGAATATACATATCCATTTAACTAGAAGATTTGCCTCCCTTCACTTGCTGAAACTAATCACCTCAGTTGTGAAATAATCAGAAAAACAGAAAATACCAGATTCACTATTAAGGTCTATCTGATATTTGTCAATATTTAGAAACTTTTACAGTATATAAGTTAACAACACTGGTAACCAAAGGCTTTTTCTCGTCCTTTAAATCCTTTCCCCTCAACGCATTTTTTTACTTTATTAATAATGACAATTTTTCTTCGTAAAACCTGTGAAGAAAGCATTCATAAAGTACAAGAGTTCATTGGATCTCAAAGCATCGTAAAATATTCTTAGGCTCCATATAAATAAAAGAGTGGGGGCGAAAAGGAAAATGGAGCACGCCTATTTTTTCCCCCTCCAAATCTTCAACTGATTCATTTCCTTTGCCCCATTTCTCTAGCTTTCGTTTTTTTTTTGTTTTTTTTTAAATGGAATATTCTACGAGTTTTCTCCAAATGCAATGCAAAAGAAATCATGAAATATGCTAACGAAAACATTACAACAGTATCTTGACTCGGTAAATTATTGGAAGTTGAATACAGCATTTAATACACATTTGATAATTTATTAGAAAAGGAGTATTGAGTAAAAAAGAAAAAAAGAAAAATATTAGATCGATTCTACCTTCTTTTGTTTTCACACACACACAGTCATGTCCTGAAACTATCTTGGTGTTATGAAGAAGTGTAAATAATGTTGCAAAAAATGTGTGTACGCTTGTTGCTTAGATAGTTCTCCATAATTGCTTACACTATTCTTCATTACTTCTCTCTGTTGAAGAACTAGCCTAATCCAACGGTGACATGTATGTTCCTACTGTTCCTTACCATAACAAGGACACGTTCATACTACTACGTACAATTCGCAATGGCTTACATACTCCTGTTCATAGATCCATGTCGAGTAGAACCAGTGTGAACAGTGCTTCTCCGTAATGCCCCGTATATCACTAACATTCTAGTATATTTCAGCGTCTTACTAGCATATCTTATTAAGCAAACTCGAAAAAGAGCTCAAAGACCATTTTACATTGGCAGAGAACACAGCAAAAAGAAAAAAAAATGAGAAGGAATCGACCCCGGTCTTATTTAAAGCACTATCCCGACTTTTGCCTGGTCCAAACAAGGCAAACCCTCGGTCATGACGGTTGTCGCTGGGCCAGAATCCTAGGCTTTCCAATGCGAAGCTAGGAATGAGGCCTTCTGACATGAGAATAAAGTACGTAATTTTATGTACACAATCAATATGTCACATCCTTTGACATAAAACTCAAAATTTCTAAACTTTTCCCTTATCGGTAATCAATACTGAATTCCCAGAATTCTAATATCCTACAATTATTCAACACCTACGGCTAACACAACAATTTTCCAATTATCAACTTTTAAAGGTGTTCATAATTTTATTAATTTTAATTCACTAATTTTCGCATTGAACTTTATTATCTAGTGAGAAAAGTTACGAATTTTCTGTTCTTCTACGCATTGCCAACTGGCAGATGTATGGCGTCAGAACATATTTTCCTCTCTCGCGAAAATTGCAAGATAAAGCAGAGAGGGGGAGGGAGAGGAGGACATGTTAGGTGTACTGTTACAGTTGTAGTCAGGCTCGGTCTGCTCCGCTTTGTATGTCTACCCTATCATTGATGACGCCAAAAAGTGTCCACATGATAATGGGTATTATAGACCATTAACCGGGGTCCGTCAACTTGGTGTGCGGAATCGTCAAATTGGAATTTTAACAAGTGGATAATTTTGTACATTTTTGTACACCTTTCAAAGATGTTGTACACCCCTAGTTTCTTAGAAAATCTACTTTCAAATTCTGACCTAAGCGTCAACTTGGAGTGCGGAATCGCCGAATGCGGATTTCAACTAGTGCAAAATTTTGTAGAAATTTTGTACACTTTCGTACACCTTTATTTAAAGATTTTGCACTCCCCTAGTTTCTCAAGATATCAAGTTTCGAATTTCGCAATCCAAGTTGACGCTGGACTGTAGAATCGTCCAATTAGGATTTGAACTAGTGCATAGTATTGAACAATTTTTGTCCATATTTGTATACCTTTAAATTTTTTTTTGTATATCCCTGGTTGCTAAAAATTTAGTTTCAGATTTCGACCGGTGTCAACTTGTGGTGTTGAATCGTTTATTTCCGATCATAATAAGTTAATAATTTTCTGTATGTTTTCAACATTTCTATACCTTTTAAAAGATTCTGTACATCCTTAATTTCCAATAATATCAAATTTTAATTTCTAAGTAAATCGTAGAATCACAAGTATGTTCTCTAATCTGGATTTTCCGGAAAAGTTCAATTTAAGTTTATTATTTTAAATATTATTGGTTTTATCGAACCCAATGCCCTGTATCCACTGCTAATCGGACGAACATTTTTCAATATTACTATTCTCTGAAACAATGTATAGTGTCCTAATGGTACATGTATTGAAGATAGGAAGTGGAAATATTTGCCATAATATTGTTTATTTTTAGTCTTACTCTCCTTGTTCGCCATTTTCCCCCTTACTAAATAATAGAGTTCCGTCAATTTTACCCACATGTGGTGTTAGGTAATGACACAAGATGCATTCGTTAGTGCGTGCGTCTCTAGTACGGTTTGAGATAAAATTAAAACACCTTGGGACGCCCAACTTCAAGTCAATTTGCGGGCTCGGGTTTTGCCCGCTCTATAAATACATCTGCAAGGTGAGGAAAACACATTTTGATCGTTTTATCAAGAGGAAACAATTCCTTGAATAGTTATTTTGACTTTAAATCCCATTTTCTGTTCGTACAAAATGAATGCAAACGTGCAAAAGTGTGTGACGGTACTGAAGTCCCATAGTGTACCTCGTCACATGTATATATTTGGTCACATATACAGTACTACCTCCCGAACCTTTATATAAAATCATTCAATTCGGCTTAAAAATTAAATTTTGTAAATATTCTTAAATTGGATACTAAATTCTGTGACACCGTGTATTGGAATAATTTATTATTCAAATTAACAATATTGGATTATATAACCAAAACGTTATTGTATGTGTGTGTATGTATGTAACAGAAATATAATATGTAAATAAATTCAATTGAAGGTAAAATATATTTAAAAAAACTACAAAAATATAAACTTCGGGTCTGACGTCATAAATGTTAACGAAGCAGTTCCGACCACCCGAAGTTTTTGTATAAATATAGTTGCAGAACCCAACCCAGGAGCGTCAGATCGTCTCTGATTTCCGTGACCGTCGCGTCGTGTTCAGTTGAGCTCCTCTTCCTCGGCAATCGCTGCTATTTTCTTTGGATATAATAGAATCTCTAGTAGTTCTCTACCTTTTTCGTATGTTATTTAGTATTCCTTTTTAGTATTAAGTTTCTCTCGCTCTCTCTATTCCTTGATTCCTCCTCTACTTTGATCGGAGACCTGGCCATATTGGCAATTCCATTACATACTGGTACCCATCGTAAGGGCATTTGAATAATAATAATAATAATAGTAATAATAATAATAAAAAGAATCTTTAAATATTGGCGCTCCTGTGTTGAGGCCAGTTCTGAAGATTAAGAATATAATTCGTATCATATTGGCGCCCATCAGTGGGGCTCGATAAAAATATAATCCACTTTATCTATATTGTTTTTTTATAACAAGTAACATATACTCAACAGATGGGAGTAAGATAGTTTATTTGCCTATATTGATTAGCCTCTCATTAAAATGCAAAATTTCAGTAGTTTACAAAAAATAAGTTGTTATATTTTGCAGCCTATATTTTTATTAGAATAAAACTGCTCTCTGCGGATGTGAAGAAAAGAAAGGAAATTTATCTTCTTCTGGTTTGCTTGCCTCTGGTTAAACTTAAAATATACGTATATTTGCATTGCAGAATTAAAAGATATGTTGCTCACCGTATGGAGGGAACTTCCTGTCGTCGTCTGTCTTCCGCAGACGGTTATGTCATCTCTTCGGTAAGAAATTTCTCTCTGCCTAGGAAAAGATTTAACTTAGACGAAAATAAAGGACGAGAAGCGAAATTTTCTTTATTGCAGTGTGTATTTTTATTAACGGTATAGATCACCCCCGCCATCTTGGTACGCACTTCCCATTTATTTACATGGGAATTGTTTTACTCGTCTTATATCTTTCAGGAGCATAATTTTTACTTCTGTTTTCGCCCAGTTTATACCCATGTTCTCTTTTACTCATGCTATTTTATAAAAATGCAATATTTTACACACGAACAGTATAATTTCTCGTTGACATATTGTGATTTATATAGCAAACTATTAATAATACATTATACTTATATATTTGAAGAAATTTCGCAAACCAAAACTATACAAGAGTCAAAATAACCACCAAGACAAATTTTGTGAAACCAGAACTTAAATATTCTACTTCCGAGAGGCACAAAATGAGTAAAACAATTCCTGTGTAAATCAATGAAAAGGTTATACCAAGATGGCGGGGGTGATCTACACCATTAATAGTAAACATATAGGCTGTAGATTTTATTAAATAAAAATATATTTTTTTATAAACTAGTGAAATTGTTTTTAATTTGAAGCTAATCAAAGAGATAGAAATAAGCTACCTTGCTCCCATCTGCTGAGTATCTGTCACTCATCCACATTTTCATTCATTTTATATGGACAAAAAAGGCAAAATTAGTATTGAGGGAGATGTTTTCTCTGGATATAAACGGTCAAAATGCGTTTTTCTCACCTTGCAATACCCAAAAAATATATTTATAGAAGCATACGTTGTATTCCCCCAAAAAACTACTACAGCCAATATTTCTTTATTCCTTGAATTTTTTGTTATGAGAATATTTTGCAAGAGTTTATTGTTACTTAACCACAGATTACGAAACTCTGTACAACTAATATCCTGAAAACGAATTTTTACAACAATTGCTTGTATCGTTTCTGTTATAAAACGGTTTCTATCGTCAGTCTTTCAACTGTAGCATTTGTACCTTGCTCAGTCAATGCAAAGCTTACAACCACCGCATAGCTCGATTTTTAAGTGTATGAAATACATCACACCACCTTTTGAAAATTCGACTAAAGTAAAACTTCTTTCAAACGTCCTTTACATACAAATACAAATGTTCAGACAACCCACACCCACACACTTCTAACCGGTAATCGCCGCACATGGTGTAGAAATGGTCTTTTTGACAAGACTAAGTGAATTGTAATGATGAAACTTGGACGTTTTTCGAACCTCCTTTCATGCGTCTTCCTTTTGATTGAGAGAACTGGAAAAAGATTCCAGCGACACAAACAAGTTACTACGAATTTTGAGATATATTGTATGACAGTTCCAACATCGGTCTCCATATAGAACAGGCTAAACGTTTTTCAAGGTCACCCTGTAACCCATTGTAACCTTACCTCCTTTGTGTGCTGTGCTGTACAGTTCGGCCACTAAGGACAGGCCACTGGAATTAACATTGCGGCCATGCAAACATTCAGATAATACCTTGACAATTACTCTATCTCGGTAACGTTTTATAACATTTTGGGCTGTGGGGCTGTAGATAAAATTTGTAATTATTATTATTATTATTTTTATAGCCTAGTAGTAGATTTTATATTACATGCAGCATCGATGAAACTTAGCATATGACACCACTCTCACATGTATCTACTAGTCTACATAAGGACTGCTGTACTTTGAGATGAGTGTCCGAATGCATGGAAATGCATCCTCACGTCTTCTGCAATCTGATACAATAGAATCTATGAGTATTCGAACAAGAGTTCACCTTTCAATGAGATTGATGTACTTATACGATGAAATGCAGAAAAGAAGAGAATATATTTAAAATATGTCAAGACATGTGTAGTCTGATGTTGGTTTTCATCTCAACAAAATGCTTACCTTTCACAGAGATATCAATCCAGTTTCTTAACATGTCAATGGTTGCGTTCTCGTCATCGATTAATTCAAGAAGGAGAATATCGTCATATTCTGATCATGTGTTTTCATTATTTTATATTGCTTGAGGTTTTATTAATTTCTTAAAACATAGCAATATATTTCTTAAAATGCAGAAATACGTGACAGGAAATAAGAGCGGAAGTTCATTTCTCTGTTTAAATTTTGACACTCCAGTGTCAACGTTCAGGGTTCAGAGACAATTTTCTAAGAGACTAGGGTGTACATGTTTTTTTTATCTGTACAAATATGTACAAAATTATGCACTAGTTAAAATCCGGATTTGACGATTCCGCATTCCAAGTTGACGGACCCCATTAAACGAGATAACCTGTGATTTATCTCCCCTCCAAATAACGTTTTACCTTCTTTAAGCTAAAAAAAAACCTGCTTATTGTAATGAAAACACTTTACCTTAACTGGAAGTGAAAAAAAAAATTGTATACAAGGGATCAAAGCTCAAGTTATTTTGTGAGTTATCTAAATTGACACCTCTGGTTCAGCTAGTGACTTCTGGACTGCATTACTAGACTCCTTCCCTATAATAGATCCGAAAACCGTTTGGATTTGACTGATGTAGTCTAAGAGTCGAGTGTTACAAGCGGTTTGAACAACACACTAAAAGAAGACAGAGTAAAGAGTTTGCATGCGTACAGTGCAACAATAACATAGAAGAAGTATCTCGTAGTCTTAACATATTAAAAGAAATCGCCGGATGCCTGTACCTTGTACCTGCTTTAACTGCTACGCTACCTGTTACGTACATACAGTTGAAGTTAAATAAAATTTCTTATCTTACATAAATTCTGTTAAACTCAGAAGAAATTTTATTACAAATGTACTGAAAAACGCACTGGAAACATCACAGAGTCTCTGTGCAAAAGGAATTAGTATTAAATTACAGTAATGTGGTAATATTCAACCTGGTAACACTGAATTTCACTTTCTCTTCAGCAGTCACAAGAACGAATCGGAATGCTAGACACCTCCCAAATATACAGAGGGAGGGAGGGAGAGAGAGGGAGGGAGGGAGTGGGAAGAGAGAGAGAGAGAGAGAGAGAGAGAGAGGTTGAAGTCTGGGCAAGTACCTTTCGCCAAATCAATAAGAACACGAATATGGGTCAAAAGCACGGAAGAGAGAAAGGAAGAAATTTGAGAAAAGAGGAAAAAGAATTCAGAAAAGCCTCTTTTATATGAGGCTAAATCTTTTGTCGTTCGGCTTTCCTTCCAGTCTCTCTCTCTCTCTCTCTCTCTCTCTCTCTCTCTCTCTCTCCCTGTGTGTGTGTGTAAGTTAGTTCTGCAAGCCATGGTGTACGCAGAAAGAGTTCATGTGTCTCCCCCCCCCCTCTCTCTCTCTCTCTCTCTCTCTCTCTCTCTCTCTCTCTCTGAAATCCACTAGGACTCAATTTCCTGCAAAAATCAAAATCAATTCTGTGAAAAAGGAATCAATGCCGGACTTCCGTTTTTAAAGGAAGGAAGGTGAGAGGGTGTGGGGGAGGGGAAGGTTCGAGCTGTTCTTTGGCTCATTTCACCCAAATGATTTTGACCCTGCATTGAAAAGAGACTTCAGTCTCTCTCTCTCTCTCTCTTCCTCTCGTTTCTTCTATACAAACTTCTTTGCGAATAGTGGCCTCATTTTCCTTTGCTTCTTCCCTTTTCTGTCTCTTCTTTTACCGCTGGAAATCGCTTTAGGATGAAGGTCGATTTCTTAGATGACATCTCCGTCTCTGGAGCACCCGCAGTCATTACTTTATTTTTCTTATCTTGCACGTGTCCGCGTAGGTAAAAGCAACCAAAATTGGACAATTATTCTTCCTTTTCGTGCGACGAACTACAATTAACTATAGTTCAATCATTTAAAGAAACGCTCTGAATCTACCTACTGATATGTCTTGAACATCTTCAACAGAAATAGTTCGTATCGATCATTCAAGACATAAGAAAAAGTAATATAACGTTCAATAAAGAATGCTCTCCTAAAAGTGGAAATATTTCTATTCAAGTGAAGATTTTAGTAAATGCTCTTTGTGTTACAAACCCTAAAAATCTCCAAACCAATTAGGCTATATAGATCCCAAGTTGTGATAAAAATTCGAATCTATATAGATGCCAAGTTGTGAAAAAATTCGAATC
>JAGDQP010074971.1:0-10212 GCA_022664845.1 Lepisma saccharinum | reverse complement strand
TTGTAGCCTCCTTCAACAGGGAATCGAGAAGATTGAGTATCATCCTGGCATTCGCCTGGGGTGACTGAGAAACCTTACCTTAAAGAGGCGTATACTGAATGTACTCCGGGGGTTCATTCGTAGCTACAGAAACGGCGAACAATAAAAGAGTGACACTAGGCATAGGGAAATGATAATCTTACAGGTTTTACAAGAAATAGGGGATTTATTAACCTTCTACAAAATACGGGCTTAATCATAGCAGACTACTGGAATGGATTCCACCAACGATCATGAATTGCTAATTCCAGACATTCTAAATCAAATCTCCACTTACCAAAATCCAGGACCAGACGAGAAGGGGTCGTCGCTTCAATTGCGGACTTCAATGGCAGAAAGGAACGTTCCAGGAACTAACTGGCGTGTTAGTTCAAAGCAATAGCCCAGACATTGAATTTCTTATTAATAAATGGTCCAGTGGTGGCTCAGCGCCTCCAGGTTGGCAGACCCAAGGAATAGATGAACGGGCAGAACGACCTGCCTGGATGAAAAGTTGGTCTGTGGTGAAATTGACGTATCGCCTTCTAGTCTTGTTGCTCACCCGTTGTCTCAGTTCTCTCTTGTTGTTTTCGTTCCCCTCTTGCCTCCGTATTTATGTCCGACCAAGAATTGTTGGAATTTCTTCCTGGTTGGAGCGATGAACTGCGTTGTGACAGTACAAATTGTTTCCCGTCTGGGGATTTCAATGGCTTTCTCTAAAGTGTGTTACCCTTTTATCCACAATATTGTATCGATCTGAGTGCTAAAGCACATGGCATCCACATTGTAACTACACAGCGTAAACAAACGTGAGTACTGTAAGTGACGCAACAGTAGCAGAAGAAACCAGGAGACTGTCTCATGAGCCGATGGGAGCTTTTGACGTCACTTTCGGAGAACCATACCTTGAGAAATTCTTAGAAGACGGTATAAAAGGAGGACAGTCTCAATAAACTGTATCACTCTGCTCTTAGGGCGGTGGTCTCTCCTGCTCCTAACCCGTTCTCACTTGGTTGGAGTGGAACACTTCGTTGAGGTGGTGTGCCCCTTCCATAAACCTAGCACACTCAATTGGTTGGAGTGGTGTGTACCCTCCGTAACCTCTACGCACTCCCTTTGCTGTTGCTGAAGTGGTGTGTAACCTAGCTTCAACCTGTTCTGGTCTGATTGGACGGAACAACTTCCCACCTTGACTTGGTTGGAGTTAGGCATCATACTACGCATTGATTTGCTTGGAATGGTGTGGCGCCCATGTCAGCATCGTGCTCCTGAAAACAAATCTAGGATTACATTAGCAACCTGCTATTATTCCAGTCAGACTGCTTTTCAGAAGAATGTCACAGCAAATCCTAAACTTGTAATGGTTGAGAAGGTCACAGCAAATCCTAAACAGTTAATTCAAGCTCAACTGAATTGACTTCAAGGAAGAAGGCAGGACGGGGCCGGGGCAATAGAGGCAAATCGAACATCTTACGTGCAACTGATGGATGAAATGCCTGTCTTGACCTCAGACACTGAAATCATCCGGCAATGTGAGATACGGAGAAAGTGGTACGTTCAAACGAATCAAACGGGATTCTAATCATATGATTTTACAGAGGTACTGTCGAGAAATTTGCAGATAACTGACGAAATTAGTATGCGCAATAAATATTTTACCTGTGAGCACAGCATATTTATTGTGAGAGAGGGATCGAGCCCAAATTAATCTAATATTAACTGACATTACAAATAGAATGAATGTGAAACATCTATCTGATTTCATGTTCGTATCAATCGATGGTCCTACAGTAAAAATGTGGAATTCTTCGCCAAAGCAATGTAAGCTTGAAACTGATGCGTACAATTGAATGTGAAAGCTACTGTAGAAGAAAGTGTTTTGTGTTACAGTGACGCTTGTAAATACATTTTACCCATAGACGCCAACTTTTCAAAATTCGAATGGGTGCTTATATTTAAACAAAAATCGTTGAAAAATGTTTAATACAAATATTGTTTAAGACAAAACAAAAATTTTACGTTTACAGGCTATACACAACGCAACATACAATTTCACAAAATATGCAGAAAACAATGTTTTTATGCTTACAGTTCTACAAACTATTAAACACAACGTAGGAAATGGACAGCAAAGAAAGATAGATGCGTTTGTAGTTTTAAAAAGAAACACTTAACAAAACTACACAGTTTAATAGAAAATGATTTCGCAAAATATTGAACAATGCTATTTTCCTAAGTCGTAACATAAAGTACACCCTGGCGCTGTGGGTGAACTCAAAGCACCATATCCATGCAAATAATTTTCAGAAGGGAACACTGGATTTTTTCTCCTTCAGCTACTACTGAAGCACTGAAGGTAGACGAAACATCAAATTCTTATTTTCATGTTCAGGAGATATAACGTTTAGAAACTGACTGTGTGATTATCATAATTGTACTTATTAACAGAATTCTAAATTTACATGCTACAGCCTACAAGCAAATGAGATTTTGAATTTTTATCCCATGGCAAATGCATTTTGCCTCACAGTAGCTCTACTGATAATTTCATTGGCAACACACTTTAAGTCCACATTGTCCACATCATCCAAATATTCACGTTCAAAATCACTAAATCATTGAATCGCCGTTGGCCCATTTTTGATCTGAGGAAGTTCTTGAGTTGACGAAGCGCTGAAAATGATCTCTCAGCTGTGCTTGTGGGAACTGGCACTGTCAATATGTCTTATATATTTCACATATTCAGAAAACACATCACAAAGGAACTCATTGTCATCCGATCTAAGGAATCTCACAACGTCACTTGCATTCTGCAATAATAAGTTTTTTTTTCATTTAACCACATCTAGCACATATCACGATATAGAAGCAATTTATTTTTCTCGAAATCGGATCCATAAAATAAAATTACCCATAACGTATCAAATCCGTCTTCTCTTAATGTGGTCAAAGAATCCAATAAACTTTCTGTATTTGATTTAGCCTAATGAGGAAGCAGGGACTTCTTCTGAAGCTCACAATTTAACACTCGATTCTTTTGAGCACAGCAATTAGCATTTTCAATAGAAAGAGAAACTCAAATTCTTTCATTTTGTTGGAAAAGTCTCTTGCTTTGGCACCTGTTTCATATTTTCCTTGGACAAACTTTGGAAGACCTTTACCAAACCTCGTAGTTACTTATTAACGAAATGATCTTGATGGACAAGCGCGTAGGACAAAATGGTCGAAGTGAGAAGAACTTATCTATCTCTTGTAAAGACTCAAATAGTGATAGCCTCTTTCGGGAGCTCTTTCAAAGGAAATGAGATCTCGGATAAGAGCTATAAAGTTCCTAGTTTTGTCAATGAATGTAGTGCATCTTGTACCACTAACAAGGGAACCTTACGAACCAAGTTCCGGGGATTTTGGCCGGACTGGTTTCAAAAGAGAGAGGGAACAGTAGGAAGTCAGAATGTGAGATTATTTTTTTCGGAGCAGGAGTGTGAGAGGCAGGAGAACGGGTTAAGGGTGAACTGGTGCTTCGGTCCAGTAAAACTGTACCCGTTTTCTTTTACCAGTTTCTCATAAACGAAAGCAGAGAATGAAGTGTAATTTACCATGATTATAGGTAATGCTGTTCTACACTAGAAGCGACTAGTGTGAAGCACCGCCAGTGTTGCCAGCTGTAGACATTCGCAGTGTTGCCATAATATTAAAAGACCGAAAATATCGCTGAAGGCAGGGACTATAACGATGAAGTCAACGTCATTTACCGACAAAGTATAGTTTATTCTAGTGCTGTGTACTACTTCGCCAATACTATTTTGATTTCAGTGGTAATAAGCGAAATTACCAGGAATCCTGAAATAGTCATCAGGAAATTCGAGTTAAGTGCAATTTTTATGCAGACTGTCAATGAGTAGATTATTCAAACAAAACGTGTTGTTACAATGAGCACATCTCATGAATGAAAAAGCACTGCACTGATCTAATGAACAAACTTCAGAACCAACAGTGTCACAGCAGTACTGCATCGGCGTCCTGAATGGGTCCGGGTCTTCGTCCAGATATCCTGACTTGTACCATGCATACTTGATCATGTTTTGAAACATTGGGGACGAAAACTGATAATGAGTGAAGGATTGGAGACGAATGAAGTTGTCCCGATGCCAGATGTTGAACTCTTCGGTCGCGATAATGGTATCAGTCACGAACTTAACAAATGTTTCATACGGGCGGAAGAAATAGACATCCAGTGGCTGAATGAGTCCTGTGCATCCTGGTGGAATCAAATGCCATTCAAATTCACTAATGCTTTCTGGAATTGTTGATTTGAATTACACTTCATCCGTATTGGCTGGCCACGAATCAAGAAGTAGAAGCATGGGTTCTTCGTATAAAGTAGACACACTTGACCAGAATACATTGGTCAGCATTATCTTCTGATCTTCTTTTTTCATGTTAGCAGAGCCAGAAGCATAATACATAATATTTGATGGATCAGCTGGTTTGCTTTAAGGAAATTTCCGGCTGGATTCTGCACAAAGCATGTACATCGGCGAATGTAGATCTCTGTCCATTGAGATTACAGGCATTATCATGTATGAGTGCGTCGTTGCCGCCGTAGATCCTACAGTTGCATATACTCGTTTAATGCCCATTGGTCGAAGTGTTCGTCCTGAATGCATTTCTTTCTCGAAACGACTTTGATCTGTGTTCAGGATCTGTTTGGGAACCAAATGTCGTTCGATGAACAAGGATTTCATTTTTCTGACAAATTCATCTGATTTCCGCTGTATATCCTCCTCTTTTGAGGCGCAGGTCTTTGACACTTTATGAGTAATTGATCGCGAGAATCCTGTTCCTTTTCTTAAACTTGTAAATCCATGAATCTGATGCCTTGAAATTCAGTTTACCATCTGGATCAACCTGACATTTGATTTGCAATGCCCACTGTCTGATTGTTCTGTCGTGAATTATGGCATTGCGTGCAGACATTTCTTTGAAGTGCTCAAACACTCTGGTGTTTATAGTACTCATATTCACGCGCGACGTCATCTTTTCACGCGATCGTTGATAGTTCTGCAGCACGCCAATCAATTTGATCTTTGAAAACTTGGATCGAACAGATGCCAGAGATCTTCTCTTTCCTCCAACTGTGCTTGTCCAGTACTGGAACGTCCGTTCTTTGTATTCTTCTGACAGTTCGCTGACTCCTTTCTTCTTTCTTTCCGGTGACGGAACATACGATGAGCTACTGCCTTGAGATGACGGTGCTTCTTCTTCATCCGACACATGTTGCGTTGATATGGCTTGCGATGTCATGTCGATATCCTCATCATCATATTCACGATCAGTTGAGTCAACATCCAGGTCTGAAGCGTCCTCATATGTCAGAGATTCATACCGCTCAACTATCACTCATTCATCCAATAACTCGGCACATATCTGGTCGAACATTTCCCGATCTGCAATGGATGGTGCGTCATCAGATGTGCAACATTTCTGAACCAGCAGGCGAATGAACACTTTCGGATTCATCCTGAAACGACAAATAAAAGAAAACATTAGAATCCCTATAAAAATGAACAACAGGTTTATCAGCACTCCACAAGAATAGTAATAATTCATCCCGTAAATATTTTTATAGACATAGAAAAGGAAAGGTGAAAGCAAGAAAGTAGGAAACAACTTCGTTTTAGCGTACGTGTCCACTGAAAAAGGAAAGAGAGAAGAGAGGAGAGTGAGTGCCTATAACAATGGACTCAACAGCATTTGGTGACCAATTATCATATATTTTCAACTAATATCTTGATTTCATTTGTAATTCGCATCATTGCTGTTTTGTGTTATTTTGCTTTCTTTTTGTGCTTATTACAATAGTATTGGCGAAGTAG
This sequence comes from Lepisma saccharinum, assembly GCA_022664845.1. Taxonomy (NCBI): domain Eukaryota; kingdom Metazoa; phylum Arthropoda; class Insecta; order Zygentoma; family Lepismatidae; genus Lepisma; species Lepisma saccharinum. Next base: position 4,318 of record JAGDQP010074971.1, on the reverse strand, counting down.
TACACAGCACTAGAATAAACTATACTTTGTCAGTAATGACTTCATGGTTATAGTCCCTGCCTTCAGCGATATTTTCGGGCTTTTAATATTATGGCAACACTGCGAATGTCTACAGCTGGCAACACTGGCGGTGCTTCACACTAGTCGCTTCTAGTGTAGAACAGCATTACCTATAATCATGATAAGTTACACTTCATTCTCTGCTTTCGTTTATTAGAAACTGGTAAAAAGAAAACGGGTACAATTTAACTGGACCGAAGCACCAGTTCACCCTTAACCCGTTCTCCTGCCTCTCACACTCCTGCTCCGAAAAAAATAATTTCACATTCTGACTTCCTACTCTGTCCCCTGTCTTTTGGAATCAGTCCGGCCAAAATCCTCGGAACTTGGCTCGTAATGAGGTACACAGTGCACAAGTCTATATTTGTTCCACCTCAACAATCTTCTTTCCAAGCCATTTAAATACCCGCTTTGCATCACCATCGTATCACTTCACTTGTATCATTAGTTTGGTACAGTCCAAAGAAAAGTTCTTTCGTGTTCAAATTACTGTCTACTGGGCGAAAGCAAATTGAAACTTGTTCCACAGTCGAAATGTCACATGTTTCGTCAATGACCAGTGAATACGAGTTACATTCCCCAATTTGATCCAAGAGATTGTTTTGAACCTGTTGCGACATAATATTTATAATTTCATTTAGGATGTCGTGAGATATCTACTTATATTTAGATTGCAGGAGCCAAGATTTTAATTCAGAAATATCGTCGGCTCAAAGATTAAGTAACTTCATAAGATTCGAACTATAATCATCGTGTCCGCGAATAGACAATCCTTGCTGGGTAAAATATTTAAGGATGTTATGATTTTCATAAGGGCCAATATTGCTATCTTCATTTCCTTTAATTTAGCAACAGACAGCGACGCCGATACATTTACAAGTCAGAATTGCTGCTCTATGAAACGTTTAGTGTGTGTGTGTGAATTTTAAACCTTTCTATTGCTTTCTGCCAAGCTGAAAAGCTTTCTTCGACAAATGCATTTATTGCTTTCTTTTCGGATTTGGTATATGGTGATGGATTAGTGCTATGTTTCGCCGCAATTTTACAAATAGAACAAGTTTCTTTATCTACAACATTATCATAAACAAGCCTAGAGCAGATGGAACTCTATGTAATCTCTGTGTATTCAAGCCATGGATAACGCTGTTTCCATGACTGCTGGAAGGACCTACCTTTCTTCTTCATCTCTCCTCAGTGTTGCGCTGTTATTCAACGAACTACTCGATGTTGATGGATGACACATTACTGAAATTTCTTTGTCACTACTCGAAATATTTGTATGTTTATTTGATTTCATAACAAATTCGTCCATTTTTTATACTAATATAGATCCACAAACTAAAAATTCACAAATAAATACATTCTTCAAGAATAACAGCTTTAGCGGTTCTTCTTCCTTTGTTTCAGAGTTCTAGTACAGAGTTGCCACCTCGTGATTTTCGCTTGATATCGCGCGCGCAGGGTAGGAAACTCTTATTTATTTACATTTCCTGTAGAGTTTTTTCGGCGGAATGTACCGATTCAAGTACCCTATCGATGCATACCTTCAGTAATAGTAAAACCTGAATTTTACAGAAACAATTCTCCTACCTCTTTTGATGCACTACAAATCTGCAAGCTGTTTTCTCTGCTCAGTGGCTGCCATGTCTATACTTTCTTTCTCTCTATTGGTCGTTGGCTGGCCTCTGCTCTTTGTGTTTACAAAGACAAAAGGCGCCACTGCTTATCACACAACCAATGAACTCTATCAAAAAACGATACTGGACTGACTACAGCCATTGAAAAATTCATGATAATATAAAGTCAGGGAGCGGAGAGATTACTTAAAATCTAGTTTGTCCACTTTCAGTCTAAACCAATATGGACAAAATGTTGGGTTCGAACTCAACTTTTTTACGCTTCATATCGCTGTGCGGTCTGTTTTTGATTTATGTCTTAGTTTTTGCAACACTCGTATATACAGGGTGTTTCAGGACCTCTGGTAAAAACTTCGAGAGGTGAATCCTTATATCAAAACAAGAAAAAAGTTCATGTGAACACTTTCCCTATCATGCGTAGTTTCGGGGCTAGAGGGCCCCGAAAACGTCCAAAACTGTATTTCAAGGCGATTTATTTCGAGCACTAATAGCTGTAGAGCTTGCGGTCCATCGTTTCGTTAAAGAAATCGGATCTGCTCGTTCGGAAAATGCACATGTCAGAAGTGATGGGAAAGGGCGTGAGGGATTCCCGAGTGAAATGAGATATTCCCCAAGTATTGAACAGCGAAATTGGATCGATGAGAGCATGTAGAGAATGACTTAATGCCAGAGAACAAAACTACGTTAAGTGCGGAACGCTGCTGTACGAGACTACCGCTACATCTTTGTCACAACTTGAGAATTAAAAAATCTACGAATATTTTTATGAGTTTTTCTTCAGTTTCTTTTATATTTTATTTCATCTCGACTTGTTTTCCATTGCTGTTCATCATTCTGGCTGCTCTCATCCCTTCATGCTGTTTTTCGCAAGGAACCTTGTTTCCAACACATTGGTTGAAAAATGGCAATACCTTGTGCACGCGGTCAGTCTACAATAATTTCTAAGTTTTCATGTAATAATTATTTATTTTGCAACTATTAAAGTATAATTTAAGCGTAAAAGATAGTATTTTCAGTCTTTTTGCTATTTAAGAGGCTGTTTATTTTTTACCTTAAGATAGTAATTTCTTTGTACCATGTTTTTAATTGGTAACTTCTAGTTCTCTTCGTCGATCGTGGAGCAATACGTTCTGAAGTATGCGTATGTAGGGAGATCACAATGCTGTAGTAGCATAGAAAGAGAACGTGGGACATCACAATTTAAATATTTTGTTATAATGCTTTTATAAATTGCTTATCTTCAAATTTAAGACAACATGTATTTATAACTGTGCATCATTGTTTTTCTTTCTGTCTTTGGGAAGCCAATGTGTGGGCTAACTTCTGTTGTGCATTTCTGAAATATGTAAAAGAGACAGTGACTTCAGATGACCCAGATGTTCTGTGGAAGTTTGAGTGGAGGCGAAAGGAAGATGTGACGGCGACTAAACTCGGGGGAGAAACTGAATTTTCATTTCTGCCAAAATGGTTCAGGGAAGGTTTGTAAAAAGAAAAGCAAAAAATAAAGTTTTATCCAGTTTTAAGACACTTTTTTTTTCAAAATAATAATAATAATAATAATAATAATAATAACCTTCTATATTAACCTGGACACGTCGTTAAAATGCAGTATATTTCCCTTGATAGAACCCTGCGCACATAATTCCTAGTGGGTAAACCTTACCCTATATTAAAACTATCAGAGGTAGAAGCATATACCTCATAATAGATAGAATTATCACGCTCCCCCATTTTGGCTATGCTAAATCTACAAGTTTTTGGTTCAGAGCATATGATTTTGAATTCATCCGCTAGACAGCTCTGGCATAGACCTCATAATAGAATATGACGCCTATGCCAGAGCTATCTAGCGGGTGAATTCAAAATCACGTGCTCTGACCAAAATCCCATTAGTTTTAGCGCAGCCAGAAATGGAGGAGTGTGATAAGTTTATCTATTATGAGGTCTATGATTTTCCTTTAATATTCCTCAGGATTTAGGAATTCACTGCGAAAACTCGATCCGGAAACTTCGTTTTTAATAAATGCTAAGAGCATGGGCGGTTTTATGGGGGGCATTTCCCCCAGTCATTTCAGAATAATTTAAATGTTTCATTCTAAACGATAGCTTTTCAGGTAATTGCCCCTCACCCCACCCCCAGGGTCTCTCTTCTAAATGCGCCCATGGAAAGGGAGCTTGTAAGAGCTTTGCACACTAATGCTCAATAAATGAATCTCGTTACGATAGAAAATGTAAGGGTTTAAATATTCTAATACAGTTAAAGCCTTAAGGATGGTTCCTTACATCATTATTTGAAGTTTGGCTGCAATCAGATGAACTGTTTATTAATTGAGTCTGTTTGCTATAGAAGCTGAAAATGTTTTGATATTTTGGTGTGGTTAAAGTCTTAATAATATTTTCATACACCATTATGTCATATTTGGTTGACATTGGGTCAATCACTATTTCGCCATACTCGAATATATGTTTACTAAAGTAGTATCGTTCCCATGGTAACAACAAATATTGAAGCATGTTCAATAATGTACTATCATGGCCAATATAATGTTTACATGACTTCATTATACACGATTTTTCTCTAAGCCTAGAAGATAGGCCACCCAACTGACGTAGAGGGGGCG
>JAGDQP010074970.1:0-10212 GCA_022664845.1 Lepisma saccharinum | reverse complement strand
TAGATTAAATTAAATCACATGTGCGTCTAAAATTACACGTTTTATCCCCATTGCAATATTTAATATCTGTACATATGATATGGAAATAATACATTATATTCTCACAAAAATATATAATTAGTCCGTTTCTGCATCCTTCTTTAACATAAATTATATAAAATAAAAAATGTGTGTCAAACGTACATAACATAACGCTATGGCAACATTTAATTTATGTATATGCACCATGTAAATAAAACTTCATAACCTCACCACATTGGTAAGATTAGTTAGCTTCCACATCATGGATGTCAGAGAGTGTAACTGAGTAGAAAATGTTTCTGAATTTAAATGTTTATCCCAATGGCAACATTTTAATATTTGTATTTTACTTTATGGAAATATTACAACATAATCTCGAAAATATTTTTATAATTAGTTATCTTCCGCATCCCTCGTTTGAGATAGATAAAATTAAATCAAATGTGTGTCTAAAATTACACGTTTTATTCCCATTACAATATTCAATGTCTGTACATATGCCATGGAAATAATACATTATAATCTCACACAAATATATAATTAGTCAGTTTCCGCATCCTTCTTTAATATAGACTAAATAAAATAAAGGTATGTCTAAAAGTAAATTTCACATCCCCATGGCAACATTTAATTTATGTATATGCACCATGGAAATAATTCACCATATTCTAACGATATTTGTAGATTAGTTAGCTTCCCCATTCCTCATGTCAGATAGTGTAACAGAGTAGAAATTGTTTCTGAAATTAAATGTTTATCTCCATTTCAACATTTTAGTATTTGTATTTTCCTTATTGAAATATTACAACATATTCTTAAACATGGTTTTATAATTAGTTATCTTCCGCATCCCTCGTTTGAGATAGATTAAATTAAATCAAATTTGTGTCTATAATTACACGTTTTAACCCCATTGCAATATTTAATATCTGTACATATGCCATGGAAATAATACATTATAATCTCACAAAAATATATAATTAGTCAGTTTCCAGACTCTTCTTTAATATAGATTAAATAAAATAAAGGTATATCTAAAAGTAAATATTAGATTCCAATGGCAACATTTAATTTATGTATATGCACCATGGAAATAATTCACCATATCTAACGATATTTGCAAGATTAGTTTACTTCTCAATTCCTCATGTCAGATAGAGTAACTGAGTAGAAAATGTCTCTGAAATTAAATGTTTATCCCCATGGCAACAATTTAATATTTGTATTTTCTTCATTGAAATATTACAACATAATCTCGAACACGTTTTTATAATTAGTTATCTTCCGCATCATTCGTTCGAGATAGATTAAAATAAATCAAATGTGTGTCTAAAATTACACGTCTTATTCCCATTGCAATATTCAATGTCTGTACATATGCCATGGAAATAATACATTATAATCTCACACAAATATAAAATTAGTCAGTTTCCGCATAATTCTTTAATATAGACTAAATAAAATAAAGGTATGTCTAAAAGTAAAATTCATATCCCCATGGCAACATTTAATTTATGTATATGCACCATGGAAATAATTCACCATATCTAACGATATTTGTAAGATTAGTTTACTTCTCAATTCCTCATGTGAGAAAGTGTAACTGAGTAGAAAATGTCTCTGAAATTAAATGTTTATCCCCATGGCAACATTTTAATATTTGTATTTTCTTCATTGAAATATTACAACATAATCTCGAACACGTTTTTATAATAAGTTATCTTCCACATCCCCCGTTTGAGATGGAATAAATTAAATCAAATGTGTGTCTATAATTTCTCGTTTTATCCCCATTGCAATATTTAATGTCTGTACATATGCCATGGAAATAATACATTATTATCTCACAAAAATATATAATTAGTCAGTTTCAGCATCCTTCTTTAACATAGATTATATAAAATAGAAATTGTGTGTCTCAAAGTACATAATATAACGCTATGGCAACATTTAATTTATGTATATGCACCATGTAAATAAAACTTCATAACCTCACCACATTGGTAAGATTAGTTAGCTTCCACATCATGGATGTCAGAGAGTGTAACTGAGTAGAAAATGTTTCTGAATTTAAATGTTTATCCCAATGGCAACATTTTAATATTTGTATTTTACTTTATGGAAATATTACAACATAATCTCGAAAATATTTTTATAATTAGTTATCTTCCGCATCCCTCGTTTGAGATAAATTAAATTAAATCAAATTTGTGTCTATAATTAAACATTTTAACCACATTGCAATATTTAATGTCTGTACATATGCCATGGAAATAATACATTATAATCTCACAAAAATATATAATTAGTCAGTTTCCAGATTCTTCTTTAATATAGATTAAATAAAATAAAGTTATGTCTAAAAGTAAATATTATATCAAAATGGCAACATTTAATTTATGTATATGCATAATGGAAATAACTCAAAATATTCTAACGATATTTGTAAGAATAGGTTCTCTATTCCTCATGTCAGATAGAGTAACTGAGTAGAAAATGTCTCTGAAATTAAATGTTTACCCCATGGCAACATTTTAATATTTGTATTTTCTTCATTGAAATATTACAACATAATCTCGAACTTCTTTTTATAATTAGTTATCTCCCGCATCCCTAGTTTGAGATAAATTAAATTAAATCAAATTTGTGTCTATAATTGCACGTTTTAACCCCATTGCAATATTTAATGTTTGTACATATGCCATGGAAATAATACATTATAATCTCACAAAAATATATGATTAGTCAGTTTCCGCATCCTTCTTTAATATAGATTAAATAAAATAAAGGTATATCTAAAAGTAAATATTATATTCCAATGACAACATTTAATTTATGTATATGCACCATGGAAATAATTCACCATATCTAACGATATTTGTTAGATTACTTAGCTTCTCCTTTCCTGATGTCAGATAGTGTAACTGACTAGAAAACGGCTCTGAAAGTAAATGTTTATCCCCACGGCAACATTTTATTATTTGTATTTTCTTCATTGAAATATTACAACTTAATCTCGAACATGTTTTTATAATTAGTTATCTCCCGCATCCCTCGTTTGAGATAAATTAAATTAAATCAAATTTGTGTCTATAATTGCACGTTTTATCCCCATTGCAATATTTAATGTCTGTACATATGCCATCGAAATAATATATTATAATCTCACAAAAATATATGATTAGTCAGTTTCCGCATCTTTCTATAGAATAGATTAAATAAAATAAAGGTAAGTCTAAGAGGAAATATTATATCCCCATGACAACAATTAATTTATGTATATGCAGCATGGAAATAATTCACCATATTCTAACGATATTTGTAGATTAGTTACCTTTACCATTCCTCATGTCAGATAGTGTAACTGAGTAGAAATTTTTTCTGAAATTAAATGTTTATCCCCATGGCAACATTTTAGTATTTGTATTTTCCTGATTGAAATATTACAACATAATCTCTAACATGGTTTTATAATTAGTTATCTCCCGCATCCCTCGTTTGAGATAAATTAAATTAAATCAAATTTGTGTCTATAATTGCACGTTTTATACCCATTGCAATATTTAATGTCTGTACATATGCCATGAAAAAAATACATTATAATCTCACAAAAATATATAATTAGACAGTTTCAGCATCCTTCTTTAACATAGATTAAATAAAATAAAGGTACGTCTAAAAGTAAATATTATATCCCCATAGAAACATTTAATTTATGTATATGCACCATGGAAATAATTTACCATATTCTAACGATATTTCTAATTTTAGTTAGCTTCACTATTCCTCATGTCAGATAGTGTAACTGAGTAGAAATTGTTTCTGAAGTTAAATGTTTATTCCCATGACAACATTTTAATATTTGTATTTTCTTCATTTATTTATTAGAGCATAATCTCAAACATGGTTGTATAATTAGTTATCTTCCGCATGCCTCATTTGAGACAGAATAAATTAAATCAAATTTGTGCCTAAAATTACACGTTTTATCCTCATTGCAATATTCAAAGTCTGTACATATGCCATGGAAATAATACATTATGATATCACAAAAATATATAATTAGTCAGTTTCCAGATCCTTCTTTAATATAGATTAAATAAAATAAAGTTATGTCTAAATGTAAATTGCATATCCCCATGGCTACATTTAATTTATGTACATGCACCATGGAAATAATTCACCATATCTAAGGATATTTGTAAGATTAGTTAGCTTCTCCATTCCTCATGTCAGAGAGTGTAACTGAGTAGAAAATGTTTCTGAATTTATATGTTGATCCCAATGGCAACATTTTAATATTTGTATTTTTCTTTATGGAAATATTACAACATAATCTCGAACATGGTTTTATAATTAGTTATCTACCGCATCCCTCGTTTGAGATAGATTAAATTAAATCAAATGTGTGTCTAAAATTACACGTTTTATTCTCATTGCAATATTCAACGTCTGTACATATGTCATGGAAATAATACATTATAATCTCACAAAAGTATATAATTGGTCAGTTTCCTCATCCTTCTTTAATATAGATTAAATAAAACAAAGGTATATCTAAAAGTAAATTTCATATCCCCATGGCAACATTTAATTTATGTTTATACAACATGGAAATAATTCACCATATTCTAACGATATTTGTAGATTAGTTAGCTTCCCCATTCATCATGTCAGACAGTGTAACTGAGTAAAAATTGTTTCTGAAATTAAAAGTTTATCCCCATGGCAACATTTTAATATTTGCATTTTCCTGATTGAAATATTACAACATATTCTCAAACGTTGTTTTATATTTAGTTATCTTCCGAATCCCTCGTTTGAGATAAATTAAATTAAATCAAATTTGTGTCTATAATTGCACGTTTTATACCCATTGCAATATTTAATGTCTGTACATATGCCATGAAAAAAATACATTATAATCTCACAAAAATATATAATTAGACAGTTTCAGCATCCTTCTTTAACATAGATTAAATAAAATAAAGGTACGTCTAAAAGTAAATATTATATCCCCATAGAAACATTTAATTTATGTATATGCACCATGGAAATAATTTACCATATTCTAACGATATTTCTAATTTTAGTTAGCTTCACTATTCCTCATGTCAGATAGTGTAACTGAGTAGAAATTGTTTCTGAAGTTAAATGTTTATTCCCATGACAACATTTTAATATTTGTATTTTCTTCATTTATTTATTAGAGCATAATCTCAAACATGGTTGTATAATTAGTTATCTTCCGCATGCCTCATTTGAGACAGAATAAATTAAATCAAATTTGTGCCTAAAATTACACGTTTTATCCTCATTGCAATATTCAAAGTCTGTACATATGCCATGGAAATAATACATTATGATATCACAAAAATATATAATTAGTCAGTTTCCAGATCCTTCTTTAATATAGATTAAATAAAATAAAGTTATGTCTAAATGTAAATTGCATATCCCCATGGCTACATTTAATTTATGTACATGCACCATGGAAATAATTCACCATATCTAAGGATATTTGTAAGATTAGTTAGCTTCTCCATTCCTCATGTCAGAGAGTGTAACTGAGTAGAAAATGTTTCTGAATTTATATGTTGATCCCAATGGCAACATTTTAATATTTGTATTTTTCTTTATGGAAATATTACAACATAATCTCGAACATGGTTTTATAATTAGTTATCTACCGCATCCCTCGTTTGAGATAGATTAAATTAAATCAAATGTGTGTCTAAAATTACACGTTTTATTCTCATTGCAATATTCAACGTCTGTACATATGTCATGGAAATAATACATTATAATCTCACAAAAGTATATAATTGGTCAGTTTCCTCATCCTTCTTTAATATAGATTAAATAAAACAAAGGTATATCTAAAAGTAAATTTCATATCCCCATGGCAACATTTAATTTATGTTTATACAACATGGAAATAATTCACCATATTCTAACGATATTTGTAGATTAGTTAGCTTCCCCATTCATCATGTCAGACAGTGTAACTGAGTAAAAATTGTTTCTGAAATTAAAAGTTTATCCCCATGGCAACATTTTAATATTTGCATTTTCCTGATTGAAATATTACAACATATTCTCAAACGTTGTTTTATATTTAGTTATCTTCCGAATCCCTCGTTTGAGATAAATTAAATTAAATCAAATTTGTGTCTATAATTGCACGTTTTATACCCATTGCAATATTTAATGTCTGTACATATGCCATGAAAAAAATACATTATAATCTCACAAAAATATATAATTAGACAGTTTCAGCATCCTTCTTTAACATAGATTAAATAAAATAAAGGTACGTCTAAAAGTAAATATTATATCCCCATAGAAACATTTAATTTATGTATATGCACCATGGAAATAATTTACCATATTCTAACGATATTTCTAATTTTAGTTAGCTTCACTATTCCTCATGTCAGATAGTGTAACTGAGTAGAAATTGTTTCTGAAGTTAAATGTTTATTCCCATGACAACATTTTAATATTTGTATTTTCTTCATTTATTTATTAGAGCATAATCTCAAACATGGTTGTATAATTAGTTATCTTCCGCATGCCTCATTTGAGACAGAATAAATTAAATCAAATTTGTGCCTAAAATTACACGTTTTATCCTCATTGCAATATTCAAAGTCTGTACATATGCCATGGAAATAATACATTATGATATCACAAAAATATATAATTAGTCAGTTTCCAGATCCTTCTTTAATATAGATTAAATAAAATAAAGTTATGTCTAAATGTAAATTGCATATCCCCATGGCTACATTTAATTTATGTACATGCACCATGGAAATAATTCACCATATCTAAGGATATTTGTAAGATTAGTTAGCTTCTCCATTCCTCATGTCAGAGAGTGTAACTGAGTAGAAAATGTTTCTGAATTTATATGTTGATCCCAATGGCAACATTTTAATATTTGTATTTTTCTTTATGGAAATATTACAACATAATCTCGAACATGGTTTTATAATTAGTTATCTACCGCATCCCTCGTTTGAGATAGATTAAATTAAATCAAATGTGTGTCTAAAATTACACGTTTTATTCTCATTGCAATATTCAACGTCTGTACATATGTCATGGAAATAATACATTATAATCTCACAAAAGTATATAATTGGTCAGTTTCCTCATCCTTCTTTAATATAGATTAAATAAAACAAAGGTATATCTAAAAGTAAATTTCATATCCCCATGGCAACATTTAATTTATGTTTATACAACATGGAAATAATTCACCATATTCTAACGATATTTGTAGATTAGTTAGCTTCCCCATTCATCATGTCAGACAGTGTAACTGAGTAAAAATTGTTTCTGAAATTAAAAGTTTATCCCCATGGCAACATTTTAATATTTGCATTTTCCTGATTGAAATATTACAACATATTCTCAAACGTTGTTTTATATTTAGTTATCTTCCGAATCCCTCGTTTGAGATAAATTAAATTAAATCAAATTTGTGTCTATAATTGCACGTTTTATACCCATTGCAATATTTAATGTCTGTACATATGCCATGAAAAAAATACATTATAATCTCACAAAAATATATAATTAGACAGTTTCAGCATCCTTCTTTAACATAGATTAAATAAAATAAAGGTACGTCTAAAAGTAAATATTATATCCCCATAGAAACATTTAATTTATGTATATGCACCATGGAAATAATTTACCATATTCTAACGATATTTCTAATTTTAGTTAGCTTCACTATTCCTCATGTCAGATAGTGTAACTGAGTAGAAATTGTTTCTGAAGTTAAATGTTTATTCCCATGACAACATTTTAATATTTGTATTTTCTTCATTTATTTATTAGAGCATAATCTCAAACATGGTTGTATAATTAGTTATCTTCCGCATGCCTCATTTGAGACAGAATAAATTAAATCAAATTTGTGCCTAAAATTACACGTTTTATCCTCATTGCAATATTCAAAGTCTGTACATATGCCATGGAAATAATACATTATGATATCACAAAAATATATAATTAGTCAGTTTCCAGATCCTTCTTTAATATAGATTAAATAAAATAAAGTTATGTCTAAATGTAAATTGCATATCCCCATGGCTACATTTAATTTATGTACATGCACCATGGAAATAATTCACCATATCTAAGGATATTTGTAAGATTAGTTAGCTTCTCCATTCCTCATGTCAGAGAGTGTAACTGAGTAGAAAATGTTTCTGAATTTATATGTTGATCCCAATGGCAACATTTTAATATTTGTATTTTTCTTTATGGAAATATTACAACATAATCTCGAACATGGTTTTATAATTAGTTATCTACCGCATCCCTCGTTTGAGATAGATTAAATTAAATCAAATGTGTGTCTAAAATTACACGTTTTATTCTCATTGCAATATTCAACGTCTGTACATATGTCATGGAAATAATACATTATAATCTCACAAAAGTATATAATTGGTCAGTTTCCTCATCCTTCTTTAATATAGATTAAATAAAACAAAGGTATATCTAAAAGTAAATTTCATATCCCCATGGCAACATTTAATTTATGTTTATACAACATGGAAATAATTCACCATATTCTAACGATATTTGTAGATTAGTTAGCTTCCCCATTCATCATGTCAGACAGTGTAACTGAGTAAAAATTGTTTCTGAAATTAAAAGTTTATCCCCATGGCAACATTTTAATATTTGCATTTTCCTGATTGAAATATTACAACATATTCTCAAACGTTGTTTTATATTTAGTTATCTTCCGAATCCCTCGTTTGAGATAAATTAAATTAAATCAAATTTGTGTCTATAATTGCACGTTTTATCCCCATTGCAATATTTAATGTCTGTACATATGCCATGGAAATAATACATTATAATCTCACAAAAATATATAATTAATCAGTTTCCGCATCCTTCGTTAATATAAATAAAATAAAATAAAAGTATATCTAAAAGTAAATATTATATTTCCATTGGCAACATTTAATTTATGTATATGCTATATGGAAACAATTCACCATATCTAACGATATTTGTAAGATTAGTTCGCTTCTCCATTCCTCATGTCAGATAGTGTAACTGAGTAGACATCGTCTCTGAAATTAAATGTTTATCCCCATTAATACATTTTAATATTTGTATTTTCTTCATTGAAATATTACACATAATCTCTAATATGGTTTTATAATTAGTTATCTTCCGCATCTTTCGATTGAGATAGAATAAATTAAATCAAATTTGAGTCGAAAATTACACGTTTTTCCCCATTGCAATATTTAATGTCTGTTCATATGCCATGGAAAAATACACTATAATCTCAGAAAAATATATAATTAGTCAGTTTCCGCATCCTTCTTTAATATAGATTAAATAAAATAAATGTATGTCTAAAACTAAATATTATATCAACATGGCAACATTTAATTTATGTATATGCATAATGGAAATGACTGAAAATATTCTAACGATATTTGTATGGTTAGTTAGCTTCTCCATTTCTCATGTCAGATAGTGTAACTGTTTAGAACACGGCTCTAAAATTGAATGTTTATCCCCATGGCAACATTTTAATATTTGAATTTTCTTCATTGAAATATTACAAAACATAATCTCGAACATGGTTTTGTAATTAGTTATCCTCCGCATCCCTCGTTTGAGATAGATTAAATTAAATCAAATGTGAGTCTAAAATTACACGTTTTATTCCCATTGCAATATTCAATGTCTGTACATACGCCATGGAAATAACACATTATAATCTCACAAAAATATATAATTAGTCAGTTTCCGCATGCTTCTTTAATATAGATTAAATAAAATAAAGGTATATCTAAAAGTAAATATTATATTCCAATGGCAAAATTTAATTTATGTATATGCACCATGGAAATAATTCACCATATCTAACGATATTTGTGAGATTAGTTAGCTTCTCCATTCCTCATGTCAGATAGTGTAACCATGTAGAAATTGTTTCTGAAATTAAATGTTTATACCAATGGGAACATTTTAATCTCTGTATTTTCTTCGTTGATTTATTACAACATAATCTCAAACATGGTTTTATAATTAGTTATGTCTTGAATCCCTCATTTGAGGTAGAATAAATTAAATCAAATTTGTGTCTAAAATTATACGTTTTATCCTCATTGCAATATTTAACGTCTGTTCATATGC
>JAGDQP010074968.1:0-10212 GCA_022664845.1 Lepisma saccharinum | reverse complement strand
GAACCATGTGCTGCTACAGGCAGTTGGTTTTACGAATGCCGTCGGGGCTGGTTGTAAATGCCGTCGGGGCTGGTTGTGTTAATTTCTTTAATATTGATGAAATGCTGTTAGAGCTGATCTTGTATCGGAATTCGAATTTCATAATATCTGATTATTTATCTACTCAAGGTTTGATAGAATTCAGTTTCGTAAATAGTGGATATAATTCTGGTGAAATAGAGAAAGAATTATAATTAGTGAAGCATTTTCGAATGGAGTGTGTTAAAGATTACGAAAGAAGTGATTTTTATCCATTGTGTGTTTCATGGTGCTAAAAAGAAACGAACAGGTTTTCGGAAGTGAGTGTCTTCATAGTGTTTATCCTTGTGCTAGGGATTTTACTGAAAAGAAAGAGTGAAATTGGAATGGTAGCTAAATGTTGGTGTCTGTCCTGGTTCACAGTAGCTTCCTGGTTATATTGGATTAATAACTGTGGGTGTTCTGTAGTTTTGGAGCACGTAGTTGATAGAACCTCTAGTAATCTAGAGTATTTAGTTTTCAATTTCACTAAAGTCAAAATAAGTAAATTCAGGTACTTGAGGGAATACAGCGAGATACGTGAATTCGATATTCGAGTCAGTAGTGACACTTCCGGAAACTTTTATAAAGTATTTAGGTTTAGAAATGCTTATCTAATTCTATCAAGTCTCAAGAGAGTTATAAATCAAGTAAATTATTCAGGTTCCTCCAATGAAAAGGTATTAGGTATTCCAGAGAAAATTAATCTATTCTGTCACGTTAGTTTTTGTTTCAAATCAATTGGGAAAGGAAGTAATATTTTTAGTTTTGTTGAGAATGTGAATTTATCTAGTGAAGAGAAATTTCAGTTAAATTTCACGTCTTTCCTTACAAAGAAGAAAAAGAAGTTGTTTTTCTTTCTGTTCAGTTTTTCTGCTGTTTTCATATTAAAACAATTAATTTCATGATCAGAAATAAACTCATAAAGTTTTACCTATATATCTGCCTAATCTTTGAACTTCACCTAAAGATAGAAAATAGAGAACCGGATGAATGTCGAGGTAGTATCTTATCTATAGGAAAAGGTTGTGACCATTCCACAGATGACCAGATTGGAAGGATACAGGTATTAACTCGATATAGTAGAGAAAAGTTCTCAAGGAAAGTGAAAGTGCATGGTAAGGTTTTTATTCCAGGAACAGTGAATAAAATTATTAGGAATTCTCGTTATACAACCAAAACCAGAACTGACGATAATGAGAATGCTTATTGACTATATCATTACCCAGATTTATCTTTATGTATAGACCAGTGATAGGCTTAAGCCATAGTAGCATTATCTTTCTATTCTCGAAATTGAAAGCTACTAATAAGACACTGCCTATAATATGGTATTTAATATACCATAATTACTCTCTAATTAGACTCTCTGACGTATTATATACGTATGATAATTCCCATAAAAGCTATTCTCATTATATGAGGAAAAATATAATAATAGGGGATAACTTCTATATACATAATTTTTATCATCCCAAGAATGGTAACCAATGGCTTTACCAATTTTCCATTGGGTTACAAAGACATTCAATATTTGTGATGTTTGTGCTCTTGGGAAGGAACTTCCATTAGAAAGAAAGAAGAGCTACACATTACACTAACATGATCTAACCTAATCTTTGAGAGCGATATGGAAGGCTTTGACCTACACTGTTAATTGCTGTATGCCACTGCCACAACCCGGCACGATACGGGACTTCTTGAATCACAAGTCTTTGAGCATGCTTACTATTGTGTCCGTCCGTACACCACTATTTTTACACGTATCTTCCTCTATACAGGTTCAATTGCAGTAAAATGCCTAGATTCGTTACCGGTCAGAACTATTACGTAATTACTTGACACTTTCTGTTGGCTGAGCTAACGACGCACTTGTTCATAAGATACTTCTAGTTCCCTCTAAAGCAACAAGTTGGAACGTCCGCTACGTCACCGAAAACTCGTGATGTCATCACACAGACTAACAAAATGGTAACCTCATCTCCCAACCGCGACACACTGATCAGTCGTCATCACAGGGAGTGAGTGACTTACTGATTCGACGTAGTCGATGTCTCTTCGTCACCACGGGGAGTGAGTCATCACAGGGAAAATAATGTAAACTTCGTACCTGGTTACAAAGGGTTGCTCTTGGAGCTGACTGGCGTACTGAACTTGATCATTCAGAGTTCTCCTTATTGTAATTAGTAAATAATGCGAGAGGATTTAAGTAAGAATGCATAAAATTATTTCATATTAACTTTCAACAACATATCACGGACGGGAGAAATATATTCAATGAACGAGTACTTTGAACGTAAGACATTGTTCTATTCAGTTATTATAACAAATACTGAAGTATTCTAACAACAATACCACAACAAAGAGACAGAATGTACATAAAGAAATAACAATCATAAAGTTCTCAACTAACCTGGCATTAAAGTGAGAGATGACACAATCATGGATTTAGACTTCGAGCACGTTTGGTAATATTAATGTTCTTTTCTCAAAGACAAACTCAGAATAAGCTTGCACTGAGGGTAAATACTGTTCATTGTCACTGGAGTATAGTACATACTGTGCGCTTATTAAGTTCCATAATGTAATCGTCCAATTGCAGAATAAAGTTTTGATAATGTTAAAGTCTGATCTTCTTATAAAGTTCAACTTCGTCGTGAGCTGGTGTCGGACTAATGACTTAGAATAGAATTCGTGTAACGCCACTCTCCGAGTAATAGCAAGAAATGGAGTGATCTAAGACACTATCAGTCTGTATTTATATTCAGTTCTAATGTGGTTGGTTTCTTTCGGTTCTCACCACTACTACTTGTATCAATATTAAAGAATTTAAAGATGGAATGGGTTTCCTATTTGTTTCTAATTTATCCTTGATACTTAAACACCTGACACACATTCCTTATTAATTGTTTTACTTTGAAGCTCATTCTCTGATCATGTGCAAACTTGGAATCCACCTGGTGTTTATACTGTAAAGGGATGTTAACTTAACTATAGTCTTTTTATATGCTCACCCTAACACCTGCATGTAACATACCTTTCTTTGACCTATTGGCAGTTCACTCTGCTTTCTGGAACGCATATTACATTTTGTTTTGAATACTTCATATATTAATAAAGTAATCTTTCCTCCTATCTCGTCCTAATGAAATATAGCTACACATTTAACTCTTGTTGTGCATTTACATTGTTCATTATACAATTGAAATACATTGTAATATTATTTCCAGTATTCTCTAATAACTCTATGACACTACGTTGCAAGGTTTCCAAATTTGTTCTACAATGGTTGTCGAAATAATGGAACTTCGATGTGGGGGCAGGGCGACATCGTTCTAGCCACCACTTACAACCCTGAATTACTCGGTGATCGAAATAAGCTCATTGGTTTGTGCCACGTTGCCAAGTTCCAACATTTGTCCTACAATCACTTCCGATATAATGGAATCTCGTTGTGGGGAGCTAGAACGACACTATTACAGCCCCCCTTTTAACGCGGTGTCGCTGTCTTTCAAGTGAAGTTTTATGCTGCAGCATTGTGGAATTTATGTACTTCTTGTACTATTGTTTTAAGGTAATTGAGCTTTACCGCGAAACATTCTAGGTAATTAAAATGCAAGGTTTTTAGAACAAACTTTTTAATGCACTTTTTCTTGGAAAGTGCGCCGCAAAATTAAAGCAATGTCGTATGTAAAAATGAACAGTTTTGTTAATGGTAATTTCAGGATAGATGTATGGGACATATAATGGGACGCATTGAAGGCATTTCCGTCTCACAGTGAGTTTTGAGTTAAAGTTTCGCCTCCACACAAGGAAACTGTCTGTTACTGATAAACATTTTTCAAGGCAAGCAGTACTAAACTATTCGGTAGATATACCAGGTGTGTAAATATGAAACTGGAATTTGTGCATAGACGGCGTTAGCTGTCACTGTGTTTACCGGAAAGCTGCGTGCTTGGCTCCACTTGCTTGTTTTAACTGCTGACAACGATTTTCAACTCACAACCAGACAAGTTTCATGTCATAATGTAGTGTTTAATAGCGTTGAACATGGCGCAATTTGTACCTGAAAACTACGATGTGCGGACAGCATTGATTTTTTGTTACCATGAAAAAAACTGCTGCAGAATCGCATCACATGCTCGTCGAAGCTTACGGTGATCGTGCTCCTGGTAAGTCACAGTGCTATGAGTGGTTTACAAAATTTATAAGTGGCGATTTTGACGTAAGAAACGAAGAGCGTGGAAGACCACCGAAGAAGTTTGCAGACAGCGAATTGCAAGCTTTGTTGGATGAGGATGACGCTCAAACGCAACGACAACTTGCGGATCTATAAAATGTGACAGGAGAAGCAGTTTCCATACGTTTAACAGCTATGGGCAAGATTCAGAAGGTGGGAAAATGGGTTCCACATGCATTGACTGAACGACAGCAGGAAAACCGAAAAACCACTTGTGAAATTCTGCTCGCCAGGTACAAAAGGAAATCATTTCACCATCGAACTGTGACTGGTGACGATAATGGATCTATTTCGAGAATCCTAAGCGTAAAAGATCATGGGTAACTCCAAGAGAACCGGAGACATCGACTGCAACACAAATCGCTATGGATGGAAGACAATGCTTTGTTTTGGTGGGATCAGAAGGTAGTGAGCTATTATGAACTGCTGAAACCTGGCGAACCCGTTAATACCCATCGTTACCGACAACAAATGATCGATTTGCATCAAGGTTTGTGTGAGAAACGACCAGAATATGGCCAAAGACAACATAAAGTGATTTCGCTTCACGATAATGCACCCTCCCACACAGCAAAACCGGTCAAGGAAACGATTGGGACGTTTGGCTGAGAAATCCTTCCACATGCGACTTACTCATCAGATTTTTCGCCTTCCGATTTTCACTTATTTGCATCCATGGGACACACACTTGCTGACTAACGCTTCACATCTTACGAAAATGTACGGGAATGGCTTGATGACTGGTTTGCAGCACAAGAGGCACAGTTTTTTTTTAGTCTGGCATCCACACATTGCCGGAACGATGGCAGAAATGTATCGCTAGTGATTGACAATACTTCGAATAAAATAGTTCTTAGCATTGTCATCCAATCACTGTGTCTTTTCTGTACATAAATTCCGGTTTCAAATTTACGCACCTATTACAGTAAACTAAATTTTCAGTACTCATCTTTAAAAATGTTAGTAAAATAAATGTTGCCACCATTACCTAACATCTGGTAAACGATATGCCTTTCGTGTTTGATATTTAGATAGAATAAACACTGTGGACTGGGAATTGAACCCTGGACCCTGCACTCTATATGCCCTCACTCTATCGCATAGACTACAGTGCGAGCTAAAATATAATAATTTTCGAACATACAGAATAATTCAACCATTCACTAATGTAACTAATAAACTCTGCGCATTCTCTGAAGCTATTCAATTGTTAGCTTCTAATCGTTAAAAACATATTTTCATGAATATAAACTCTGGTATAATAAAACTTAACATTAATTCAGTGTTATTAAAATTATCGTTATAACGAAACATCTTTGCTGCTTCCGTTAATGCTATTTATTGTGCCCTTATGTACATTCCCGCGTTAATTCAGTAATTTTAGGTTGGTGCGAATGAAATGTCCGCTTTGACGTCTGACAAGAAACTCACCTCACCTCACCAATACAACACGGGAATTGATTGAGGTCACGAGTCTAGCGTCAAAAACTCCGACTACGTCCAGCAAACAGACTGAGGTACGCACACAATCATAAAGCAATGTGTTATTGAACAGGGTCGTGTGAAAGTGCACCATTAAGAACTCACTTCCGAGTAATTTATTGTTTATTCATTCTAACTGGGACGTTCTGTAGAAAGCCACAAGAAACATTAACAGTGCGTTTGGGACAGAAATGCTGAATGAATGCATCATTCGCCGTTGGTTTGTCAAATTTCGTTCTGGTGAGACAACATTGCAAAATGAGCCTCGTGGGCACCGACCAACTTCATGTTCGGTGAGCTCCTCAGGAACACTGTGGAAGCGGACCCTCGAAACAGCGTTCATGCCCTCGCAGACGAGCTGGGCAAGCAAGATACCACTGTCGTTCGGCGACTAGCGCGATCGGTAAGGGAGAAAGTTGGTCTCATGGGTGCCATATGATTTTCCACCGACCAACGAGAATCGCCGCCTTGAGTGAGCAGTTCTGTGACAGTAAGGAATAAGTGGGAAGGTTTCTTGCATCGGATTGTAACTTCAGATGAAAAATTAATCTGCTTTGACTAATGAAAAGAAGAACCATGGCTGGATCGTGATCAACGTCCACGACTGTTTGCTAAACCACCTCCCCACCCACAGAAGGTGTTGTTGCTGGTATGGTGGTCTATGGTGGAAGAGACTCATCATGTCTTTCTCAGGTGAAGTGAAAGCATCATTGCAGGTCGCTACAGTGCTGAACTCCATGAAATGCACCGCAAAATTGGCCACAAACATCCAGCAATGTTCAACATGGTATTCTAATTTTACATAACAATGTTCGCTCACATGTGGAGCAAAGAACAGTGCAGTCTCTCCACGAGTTTCAGTATGAAACCATTCCTCACCCGTCGTATTTCTGTAATTTTTCTCTCACTCATATGGCATTTCGATCACTTCTTGTCAGGGAGGGCCTTGCCTTATGATTTGGTTGTGAATATTCAGTTGAGGATTTTTTCGCATCGCAGAGGATTTATTTGGATCGCAGACTCCAGACTTCTTTCATCACGGAATCCATTCGTTGGCTGAGGGATGACAAAATTGTGTTGTTGCAAACGGCGATTACTTTGATTAATCAGGTATAATAATTTCCATTTTACTTGACTTTTGAAAATGACGCACCTGGAGCAGAAATTTCGTTCGCACAATACAAAATTTAGGTTTAAACAATGTTTCGTAGTACTTTTTTTTACGGTGAAAGATTTTGTGTATGGTAATTTACTTTTCGAATGTTGTGACTTTCGATGCTTTATGCTAAAGTCACCACCAGTCTACTTAATCTCGCTCTTGCCATTATACTTCTCAAATTATTTTTTACAAATAAATTTAAGTGTCAAAAGCACTCTCTCACAGTGAGCTTACATAGACTTCTCAGATAGTGATAAGTAGAGCATATAAGCAATGCATACATTAGGAGTGCTACTAGCAAACTGTGTAAATTCACACTTGAAGGGAAGTGATTTAAAGTCAACTGAAACTCAAATTTGAAAAACTGACTTCAGCTGAACTCAAATCCAGATGTTGAAATATAAACTAAAGCAACTCAAAATTGCTTTTTTTTTTTAGCTCGGCTAAATTTTTGTTCATTACATAGTCGCATCCTTTGTTAATATATTCAGTGGTTTGAGCGAAAATAAAATTGCTTACAGGTTTGTTTTAATGTAAGAGCAAAACAACATGTGGAGAGCAAATATGAAAAATATTATATTAAGACATTATAACTGGTGTTTTATTAGGTTTAAATTGAAGACTTGGTACAAAATTATCGAAATCCGTATATAAAATTGTCGGCGGCAGTTTTTCATAAACATGAAAGGTATTTAACATCTATTGCGTTAAAAAAAAAGAATGTGTGAAGTTAACAGCTGCTATTTAAACAAAAGTCAATAAACGAACACTAGAAAGCAGAGAATTAATTAAAAAAAAAACACCGTACTCTTAAACTCTCAGATATACAGTACAGTCCCGATTATCTGAGCTAAATGGACCGTGGCCTGGTCGGATGATCCGGAAGGTCAGATGGCGCGGAAAGTAACAAATACGACATTCAATACTGGAAAATATATTATTCTTTTCAAAAATTACATACTAGTAACTTGAATAAACTACACATTTATATTGTATGTGTTCCTTATGCTAACTGCGTGTAATTGTGGCTTATGACAGTGAATATACGTGTTTGTATTCAATCAACAGAAAATTTATTTCGTCATAACACTCAACAACTTGTGATATTTTACGATTTTTTTCGGTCAACCAGGTCGGATTAGCGAAGGTCGGATAATCGGGACTTAACAGTATAATCCTGATAATACTAAACTGGGAAAATATTTATCGTTTACTAATTGTATTTGCATTTATTTGCAACGTCATGTTTTTTATTATTTTTTATTTAAGTTATACTTATGCTGCAGTTTCGTTATGGTATGATTTGATGTAATAATACCATAACGCTGCTTGCTACGTCTTTTAATTAAATTCATTTTGTTTGTTCTTCTAAAATGCCTTTAATCCATCTCTTAAAGATACGTTGAGCTACAGCACCAGAGATCTGCCTGTTGTGTCCAACAAATACATTTTTCTCTGCTTTATGATGCAGTTTGTGTACGCAGTAAATCGGAAATATCACAATATTTATTGCCTTTTTACCACGGTTTCTTAAAATTTGAACATTCTGAGCCACAGAAGACTAAAATCTATAAATAAATTCATTTTAAGTGCAACTTAAAAAAAAAATATTTCATTAACATATATATGCAATGTAGTTATTATAGATAAATACTAGAATGATATGGCAGAAGTTGATATGTCAATTTTCTTACTTTTTCAGAATAAGCCTTTGAAAGTTGTATTGCCCGCAGAAAAATCGAGTTTTTGATGCATTTGCATAAAAGTCTGAAAGTTTGTTGAGTTCAGTGTTGCCTGTGGTAACAAGTTTTGATTTGACTCTTATGTTGGAAGAATTGTTTCAAAATGGCGAATTAAAGACATCAGGCTCTGCCAAATTGTGATTATTCACATAGTAAATGAGCTTTATCTGGCATATCTTGTAAAACAATTGACCAGATTTTCCCTCTGATGGTACAAAACATATCTTTCAATGTTTTGTTTGGAAATACGTCATTTAAGTTTTCATAATAGTAAAAACAATGTAATGAGTATTAGAAAAAAAAACACTATTTTTAAAGTGATGAATACTTATTCAAAATGTGAAGAATGAGTAAGACATTGAAGATTACTGTCAAATATTTTCTTTGTAAAGCAAATGTGAGTATTGAGATCAAATAATGTGGTATATTTGGTCACAACACTAAAAGATATATGACTACATTCAAGGACGTGTTGAGGGGCGGGTCACGGTGGTCCATACCGCCCTCCCCATCAGAGTTACAGGCAAACATATTATAATTTTAGACGTAATTATCTGTGGTTAATATACATTTCATGCCCAGATACAATTGCCCCCCAGAAGCCTATGAACTAATCTCAAAATCAAATTCTAGACACGTGCCTGACTACATTAAAACATAATTAAGCTGAAGACCCAAGTGTACCAGGTACCTGTGCAAAACCCTCATAAGATTTTATCGAGTGCTATTTTAACACAAAACACAATCTGAAGATTATTCTTCACTTTCCGGGATGTAATCAGGATAATATATGTCCGAAAAACAAATTTCAAGAGCTTTTCGAATACTATATTCACCCTGATTATTCCATTCTGACAGATTTTCCAGGAGTTTTCCTCAGTCTTATGAGGCAAAAGCCGGAATAGTACCTACTAACCAGACGCTGGCCGACTGTCATACAATATTCTCTCGCGCGCATAATTCTGACCTCAGCCTAAGATGTCTAAAAGAAATCAATAAATTCAATTTAAAACTCATGTAAAATTCCTCACTAACACCATTTACATTCCTTTTTCCTCTTGCTACAAGCATGTGTTATATAACCTACTGTTATGAATACGTCACTGAGTACCTTTAAAAGTATGTATCTTTTTTTGAATTGCAACAAAAATGCAACAAGTAAACGGTAACGAGAAATGTGTTCCAAAAATACTTCTTCTGTTTCAGTTTTGAATTTTTTGTACTATGGCATATGCCGGTTGTTATTTCGTGTGTCTTTCTTATGCCCGAAACTGGGAGGGATTCAAATTTCTTCCAACTACGTATAGTATTATAATAATGGCATATTCTGCTTCTGTGCATTACTAATATTTTCATAACGTAAAGAGTAATAGTCACAGTATATTTAAAAATGTGCCTTACAAACTTCTCTCAGTATATATCTGGTGTAGTAAAAAGTAACCCATTATTTTGGCATGACATTGAAGGCTTGACTTACCATAGTTAGAATGATCCGATTTAGGTCACATATGCGCCGTTTTGTTCGATAACGT
>JAGDQP010074967.1:0-10212 GCA_022664845.1 Lepisma saccharinum | reverse complement strand
AAGTTTTCGCTGTGCCTTAAAAGAAGCTTCAGTGTATGCAAAGTTTTTAACATATTATCATCTACATTCTTTTATTTTACCTAAAAATAGAACAGTGTATGAACCAACACCAATTAGTGAAACTAATTGTAATGTGGAGTGATGAGAATTTAAAAGTTTAACTTCAGGACTGTACTAGTGCAACTACGCTTACTGGAATTTATTCAGTGGACACTTTACCAAAACAAATTTACTACCCGGCAGCACTTATAGTAAATTTAAGTCCGTCAACTTCCCCTGGAACTCATTGGATTGCCATATATATTAAAACATGGACGGGGACAATGTTTTGATAGCTCTGGAAATGAACCTAGTAAATCAATTGTAATTTTTTTAAACGAAATTGTAAATTATATCGTGAAAACAAAACTCAAATTCAACATGAGGAATCTATTCTTTGTGAACTATTTTGTATTCTATTCATTTATTTCACTGTAGGAGGAATAAATATATTCTCTACTTTTTATACTTCCAATCTTAAGAAAAATGATACAATTGTAAAATCACTTGTAAAAAAAATCATCAAAAGAAAAGAAAAATGTAAATAAAAATTTTATTATAATAAAACAAATCTTTTATTTATATTATTATTATTATTATTAGAAACCTCTTATTATTAAGGTTATATCAAATAAAATATGGAAGACAGATTATAGGTATAATGGTTATTAAGAACATCAACTAAAGTGATATATTAAAAAAAGTTGCACATGCTTCTTACATTTGCATGGTTCATAAGGATTCTAATTTTTTTTCTGTTTTTTCATGTTTCATCCAATATTGTAATTGTAAGCTGTTTCTTAGTGCACAACCATTAACTTACACAGGGTCATGATAAGTACACTTCGACATAACAATGTTCAAATTCAATGTTTTCAGCGCAGGACATTTAATTTCATTTACATTATGAATATTTTCCAAGTGAAATAGTTTCTTAATCCACTGTACTTTTTCAAGACCTTTACAAAAGAATATAGCTTCACTTGTACATAATTGAAATATTATTCTAGGAATATGTGCAATGTTATACCCATTTGAACTATCCTATTGTAAATTATGAAAGTTTTATGTTAACCATTGCAATTGTTTTTGATACCCTATTCCTAATTCTGTAATTTCACTAAACAGTGGAATAAAAGACTAGCATCATAGGATACAATACAAAATTCTCTCATAATAAATTCATGTGCAGATATTTTGAAACCTTGCATGTCAATGATATACTGTCCTGAAAATGTGAATAAAGGTTTTTCTACTGAAAAATATTCATTAATAACTTCAGGTATGAGTTGTGCAATTAATTCACTATTACGCACTAATTCTCTACAAGTTTTAAAAAAATATTCATAGAAATACTTACATGTCCCTGTGCTTTGAAAATTTTATAGTATTCAAGAAAATGTTAATGATCATTCACTTCCTTCATCTAACATTTTTTTTGATAGTACTTTCCCTCTATTCCACATACACACACACACACACACCTACGAACACACACACACACACACACATATATATATATACATATATATATATATATATATATATATATATATATATATATAGTTATTATGAGTGGTGTGTAATCTACACCCATTACATCAAATAGGATTCTCCTTTAGATATGTTCGAAAAGTTTGTAGAACATATCCCTCCACTACATAAACACCATCACAAAATGTACACAAAAAGTCTGACCTTTTTCACTCACTCTGTCCTTTTCCTGTCTTTTTCCAGTAACATATCCATTATACTTGACAAACACTTTCACCACTCGCCAAAGACAATATTTCAAATTTCTTTTTAACACATCATCATCAATCACTTCACGATGATCTTCTTTATATATATGATAATGTTCACTTAATGTAGATGATTTTAAAATATTTCTCCACACTGCTTTTCTAAAATGATCTTCAATTTTCTCTCCCGTTGCCACCTCCCCTTTTAAATATCCTAGACATGCATGTCCTGTTTGATTGTATTCATCATAGAAACAACCTTTACATATCATAGGAGTTTGAGGATTCCACTTCTTTAACACTTCTTTAATACAGTTTTCATCTACCCCTTGCTTTTTATACTTACACGATAGAGTTTTCACTTGATCACTTACTTGAACTATTCTTCGTGCTGATGTTCCTCCTGTTAATGATGGTATGACAGGTGAAGATTTCACTATTACTCTGTTAGATTTCACCAAATTTGATGATCCCGATGATGATGACGACACTGCTACTGTTGGTGAAACTACAGGTGAAGATTTCACTATTGCTCGAGCAGATTTCACCAAAGTTGATGATCCTGTTGATGCTGCTACTGCTGCTGCTCCTGCTGCACCTAAGGATGTCTGCTTTATGCTCGTATTTCCAGAGAAGAGACGTTTCTTTGAAGGATACACCACTCCATCTAATACACGCTTCTTCGATGTCTGCTGCTTCTTCGGAACTATAGAGGAATAAACCTCGCTAATTTCGTCGTCATCCTTCTTCTCTTTTACTAGAGAAGAAGATGATAATAATGAAGGAGATAGTCTATCAGCCTTTACTTTTGACCGTAAATAACTATATGTTGTACGGTCTCCTGTATCCTTTTCTTCTGCATTACCATTCGCAAGGAATGTCAGCGTCTCCACAACCTCGTCATCTTCCGCTGTTAAGTCCACTACTTCTCCTACACCTTGTTCACACTGCTGCTGCTGCTCTGCCATGACTGAAGCTCAACTCTCTTTATAATGATGTATACAACACTACTGTCCTCTATATATTCTAAACCTTATCAAGATGATATCATAAGGTCATCAGATAGCAATATGAGTAACGAGGATATAAACAAGATATCAATAGCGTCGCTGTCAATGACCATATGACGTCAATCCTCAAGTCCTGACTTGCAACGCCTAATGTGACAACCATGCATGACTCATATATTCAACCATTTGACAACACTATGATGATGTCATCCAAACACGTAGCACTATAGTATACGCCGTAATCATATGACAACCTCGTATGAGTCCAATCAACTACAACAATCCATAGTATTCCTTCGCTAAGGTCACGTGATGGTGTCTGACGTCATCAACCTCATTTTTTTCTAATATGCCCGCCCAATGCTACGCTAAGGTCACGTGGTGGTCTCTGACGTCACAAGCCTCTCCCACAATCAGCCAATCACAACCCTTCACCACTGTGACGTCACAAACTCTCGACCAATCACACTCTTTTAAAAATTGAAAGAAACGCTCACATATTCTATTATGTAGGGGTATTCGTTAACAGAGGTTTCACTGTAATAGAATAGTTATACATGTCAGTGTTCAGTAACTACAGCATCAAGTAAAGTCCGAAGCATCCGAATCTAGGTTTTATCGCTTATCAACGAAACATTTGAGTTGTATGTTGTAATTATCAAGTAGCTACCTTGAGAAATAAGGTTATTAAGGAGGCTCGGCTCGAAACTTCTACGACCACCAGTGAACACATTGGATGGATCATAGATTTCCAGTTCATGAGCAGCGCGTACACCAACTGCTTTTGGCGATCATAGAGTTAGGAACTTTGACCTCTACGTAAACTATACTGGAGTGAAAGATAGACGCCAGAGCAAATATTTAAACTCGTTTGTCCACTTCCAGTCTAATCCGATGTGGACCAAATCTTCAGTTTTAACTCAGTTTTATATGCTTGATATCGCTGTGTGGCCCTTTTTCTGATTTAAGTTTTAATTCGTGAGTTATTCATAGTACTCTGCATACAATAGAAAATGCTGCAAATAAAATTTACGTTTTTTTTGCAAGAATTAAGACATAAATTAAAAAACGGGCCACACATCGAAATGAAGCGTAAAAAACAGAGCTAGAATAGTAAATTTGGTTCATATTGGTTTAGACTGGAAGTGGACAAACGATATTAGGTTTTCTCTCCGCTCCCTAGCTTCACATATTCATGAAATTTTCAATGGCTGCAGTCAGTCCAGTATCGTATTAATGGAGGTCGATGGTTAGGAATATAGATAGAGGGAGCTGCAGGCTATTTTATTGACGAGGGGAGAGAAGCCAAGAGACGGAAGGGACGAGGCCCACCCACCACATTTCTCCTTTCCCAATTCAATGATCCTCCGTTCCGTTCCGTTATGCTCTGTCCCATTCACTTCCGTTATGCACACTAATGCCTTGTTTGCATTACTAACATCTTACCATAGTAAACGTTAACCCGAGTTCAGTTTAGTAATATAAACGGTAGTTACCGTTAACGCGCGTTTTAAATTAAACTAGCGTCAACTTACGACACTTATCTTGTAACGTTAGTAAGAAACGGCTGTCTAAACGCAAGTTAGTCATTAGGCACGCTCACTTTGTGAGTTTATTTCTTTCTTGATCGAAATATATAGTATCCTAATGATGCGTATCACTTTTAAAATATAATAGAATGATGGTAGAACTAATCTACAAAATGTTACGCTACAATCAATTCATTTGTGTTCATTTTTGTAATTTAATCCTTTCCCGTGTAACAAGCAGATTCTTTACTCTACGGAAACCTCTACCTGTTTCTTTACAGACAATGGTAGAACAAGCATCAAAGTTAATTTCTGTAGTCTGAACGCAAGTTGGTTTTACTCGTAAATCTTATAGTCGCAAAATGTTAGTAATCTAAACAAAGCAATTGAATAAATTTTTTAAAATTTTAACCACACATGTCACCCTAATCGGGAAACTTAAAACCCTCAGCGCGTAATGAAAGTGAATATTGGGCAATGTGAAATCAAGATAGTTTGATGCGAAGTGAATAAGGAAAAAGGAACATGAATGAAGATAGATGTAGGCGTAGAATTCCCATACTTGTAGGCATTCGGCACATATTAAATAACAGACGAAGATTGATAGCTATTCGAAGGATGATCACAATTCTGCAGGTTATTCTGGACGTTTTTTCCAAGATAAGTGCGTCTCGTGAACTATGAATCACTAAATAATGTTATACCAGGATCTATGAATAACCAGCTAAGTCGAGAGTCTTTACAGCGTTACGCATTTTAAGCTCTAGAATCACTTTAAATAATTATGAGTTCTAAATCTAATTCTTAAATAAACTACTCATATGTTGTCCTCTCATCTATTAATATCTACATGGAAGCCATTAGGAAAATCCAACTAACATTATTTTCACATTGCGAAGTTAAAATTATCAATGATCATAAAGATATATAACTTAAAACATGGTACAATATCGATAACATAATGTGAAATCAAATCTTAAACTATTAAAATATTTACATTCAAATATTTCGGCACGGTCGTTAATTTATACTTATAACACGTGATCAATTCTAAATATGTGTTCCAACTCCCAAATGAAGAAGGAATTTTGGCATGCAACATCCTGCTCTTTTTTCTTTCCAAAATGGCAGCGAACGGGGTCAAGTGACCATCTGGTCCTCCGTTGCTACGTTCACTTAAATGCTCCGTCGAAGGGGGAATTCGGATAACATTGACGGTGCATTTGACGGAGCAAGGGTACGTAACGGAGTATAAAGTGCCAATTCGGAAAGGCGGCTCTGGCCCCCATATTTAGAGACCCTCTTTTCCGAGTATTGCCTTTTCATTCTTATGTGAAATTTTAGGGCTAATTTTCATACAGGCTTGCGTTGCTTGCGATTAGAGTAAGTAGCCAATTTAAACGTGTTTTATTACGTGTTCTACGTGTAACACGTGTTTCAATTACTCACCCAAATCGTAAACAACGCAAGCTTGTATGAAAATCAGCCCAGCCCTTACTAATGACAAGTACCCATATCAGATGAAAACTCTAAAATAACTATCGTTGTTCGAAAAGATAGCTGTGTCGCAGATAACTGATAATTGTAAATTGCTTGAAAATGTCCCAGATATGTTGCGCTGTACATTGTAGGGATGGCAAAATTTTTTTTAGAGTTATTTAATAACAGTTATATTTGCTAAATTGTTATGATTTAATAGTAGTTATTTTGCTAAATTGTTATTAATGTTATCGACTTTGAAAGCTAACAGTTATTTATAACAGCTTAGATATCACAGCCGGCAATTATAAAATTTGTTATATATTATATATCACACTCAAATTATCGTACTTGTTATATTTGTGCTAAAATCCTCCTATATCGCACAACCCGGTCGAAGTCCTTGTGAAAATGCTACATACCTCCACGCGTTTGTCTTTTAATATAATATTTCTACGTTTCGTTCTTTTTAATACAAATATATTATAATATTTAACTGTTCGTTGAGCATAAACCTTAACTGCCATCTGAAGGACTTTAGTCATGTTAGATATGTTCCTGTAGACGTGATGTACATGACGTTTAATAGACACTGCATGGGCTTGCCCCCAATGCGCAAGATGCTAAATAGTCCCTGGTTTTTCTCTCGCCCTTTCAATTTTATATCACCCTTCAATGACTCGAAACATTGTGTTTAGATGTGACAAAGATAAGGGGCTCCCCCGTATCGGGAAGGGCGTAAGGCATAGTGCTGTTACCGCCCATACAATTCATTTTATCTTATCGAAACATTGTATACTTACTGTACTCTACATTGTGCTATTGTTTGTCCTAATCTTCAAATATGCAGTATAGTAAAAAAGTCAAGAGTTTGGGTGTTGTAGATAACTGCATTCTAACTTTTCGTTTTCTATACACCTACATATCAGGCGTTTATTATGCGTAGGGACTTGCGGAAGTATACGAGGGTGAACAGCCTAAGTATTTCCTTCAAACTCACTTTAAGATAATAATACAAAAATCTGCAATGCAATGATGCTAATGCTATAATCAAGGTTCCTAGTTATTACCAGGTGATTGTGAAGTGATAATAAAATAGATATGCTACAGTGAATGATAGAAACATGGAATTTGTCAGATCCCCCGAATGATGATGTAATCCCCGAATTGTGAAGTACACGGCCCTAACTTAATTTTTACTGGAAGTGTGTGGCATAATGTAGATTAAAACTCTCTATAAAATATGGAACAATTTAACTTGCTTCTCTCCAATTTTTGTTTTACTTTCCCAAACTAAAAATACTGACTGAATCCCTGGATAGAAATGTTTCATCATTTCTGATTTAGAGGTGTGAAATCAATAAATTGCAAAGCTCATTTGTATTTGATGATTTGTGTATAAAATATATTGACTGGAGTTGACTATTTAAACATATACAGTATACGTAGAAATGAAACATTGCTTCGTGTTGAAATACAAAGTCTAGGTCAAATTTGAGTGTATTGTTTGCTTTTGATTTGTACTTTGGTAAGCTAACAGATTGAGAAAATGTTAGGTTGATATGTACATGTGATTGTAGGGAAAGAAGTTGTATAAAACTCCGGGATATTTTAGTCTTGATTATTCTGTTTTCAAGTGAACTGCGTGATAAGT
Organism: Lepisma saccharinum; assembly: GCA_022664845.1. Taxonomy (NCBI): domain Eukaryota; kingdom Metazoa; phylum Arthropoda; class Insecta; order Zygentoma; family Lepismatidae; genus Lepisma; species Lepisma saccharinum. The sequence continues at coordinate 2,759 of JAGDQP010074967.1, read as the reverse complement.
ACTTACATCTTGATTACTATGATTTAACCTCAGTTTTACAATCGACGGCTAAGTTTCTGGTCAGATCTAAGTTGAGGCCAAGTCATATTTTGCCTAGTTCCCTAAAGGGGAACTAGACATTCAATTCATACCATCATCATCATCATCATCCATCCGGTCTAAGCCAAAGTTCCCTAAAAATTAATACGACAGCCAATGATCGACCACCGGGATCCTTTCTGATTCCTCTACCAGCTAATAGCGATCATCAGTTCGATCCCGACTCATGCCATATGCGCTTTATGATGGATAAACTCCGTGTGCGGGGTTTTATCATTTCCTCTCGCTTTCCTCATTCCACCAATTCATCCCATCATCATCCATCCCACCTGAAGGCCGCTTTAGACGATACAATTTCTCGTACAAACTCTCGTATGATAGAATGTATACAATCCATAGTACGAGATTTTCCGTACGATAAATTATACAATATTGTATAGTGTTTTACACGGTACAATTTTGGATACTAGGGGATAATGATGAAACTGCTGGATTATAGTTGTGACATCTCAGGCTTCTAGGGTAATGATGCCACAGGTATTTGTGAAAGTATAGCCCATTTAAAAAATAGTATAGAATTAAAATATTAATAACAATGAATCTTGACGCAACAGAAATTCAGTTTGTTTTAATGCCACATTCTTCTACCAAAAGAATCTAACTTCTAATAGGTTTCAGTCTTTTATTTTATTGTAAACCATTCTGAACGAAGCTAACATTTCAAAAAAAATAAATAAAAAAAATGGCATTAGCAAATGGAGGAGTTAAAACTTCAATTAAAAGTTCTAACACACTTCGTGCAATATGGCAAGTTGAACGTAACACAAAATTTTAACTTTTGACACTTTTTATTGTAAGTATAAAAAGTCGTCACTTGCAGGCGAATCGAACCTACAATCATAAGATTTCCTTCTCCAGCAAGTGCCTCTTGATTGAATTTGATTCGTCATCATATGTCTATATTACGCGAAAGTGTAGCTGTTTGTAAATTTTCGGATTGGACTTACTGACTGAAGTCGCCTAGCATCAAAATTATCTCCACATTTTCAACTTCTGTGGAATAAGAAAAGGAAAGAAAACTACATGAACTTGCAATAATGTTAGCGGTATAGAACTTGCCTACATTGAGTACTGTACAGCGCATTCTTCATGGCCGAAGTCTTTCAGGCTCTTGGTTATTGTACTTTTGATGCTGATGAGTATGGGATGGAACCCCATATTTTCCAACTTTTTTTTTTTTAAGTTTTCCAGCAAAGTCGGAACGTTAAATTTTCCTTCTCTATTAATTGTAAATGGGGTTTACATTCAAAATAAGACAAATTGTGGTTGAATTTATTTGCAAATGTTTATATAATGAAGAAGAGAATAAAGCCAGTACGCAAAGACAAAAACTATTTTTAAACGTTATCCATAATAATTGCTACGAACGATAGTCCCCCACAGACTTGAACCCATCTTTACGCGAACCAAGAAGTAAGTAAATATTTTGTGTAACGCTATACACAAGCTTATTCGGCAAAACCATGTATCGTATACCTCCAGACTTTTATGTATACGTTGGATCAGGATTTCTCAACCTGGGGGTCACGACTCCCAAGGCGATCGCGAGACGATTTTTAAAAATAAATTTAATTAGGAGTTTGTAAGCTAAAACCAATAAATTTCAGATAAGGTATTTTATTTTACTTGTTTTCATAATTATTGTTTTCATAGTTATTATTCTACTTGTTTTTCATAATTACTAAAGGTAATGTAATTAGTTAAAATAGTTTTTCTCTAATATAGTTAGTGTATTTATTACCAAATACAGCAAATCATCTATTATGTTTTCAAATAAAAAGCAAATATTACAGAAAATAAAAAAAGGACATAAATATTTAAAATATTACGAAAGATTGCACAAGTTTACTAGGTTAGCGCAAAATCTGAACCTATTTGGATTTAACCAGTTTCAAAATATCCTGTTCAATTTGTGTGATACATTTTCAGTTAAGAGTTAGGCACCCATTCTTCCATGCCTGGCGCTCTGTGGTGCACTCAGCCTCCTATCAAACTGAGTACCAGAGTGTCCTTGGGATCGTAAAGGCGGTCGAGCGTGGGACTGACCACTCCACCTGACTTCGTAGCGTAGGTCGAGAATATATGGAGCGCTCCATGTGTCCACATTCTCCATGTGTCGTTCACGGCCCGTGTGTATCGCACAGGGAATAAATTTACATTTACTTTTATTAATTCGTGTAACTGAGAAACAGACCGGTAAAAACGGTAAATTTGCTACAATTGCTCACAAAACCCACTTTCGACACTAAAAATAGTTTTGCAAAATAAATTTTAACCCCCTTTTGGTGATCTAAATTAAAAAGTGAAGTGGATCGAGATCGAGAGATGGTACAATATTTTATAAACAGAAATCGGTGTCTGAGTTAATTTCTTGGTACTAAATTAATAAAATTAGACAAGGAAAAGGGGTCTCCTGAATAAACATTGCTTTTCCCGTAAGCGAGATTCACTTTTGAGTTTGAATTCCAGAAAGGGGGATTACGATCTAGTTTAGGAAAATTATTCTCAGCATCAAAACTTCAGGGTCTTGTAAGAAACTGTAGAAAAAGTCATGAAAATAACTTAAGAACTTTCGGTTTTACAGGTCTGTTTCTCGGTAACACGAATTGATAAACAGCATATATATATATATATGAGAGCAGTGCGAGCGGTCACGGGTT
>JAGDQP010074965.1:0-10212 GCA_022664845.1 Lepisma saccharinum | reverse complement strand
ACACTAAATTATAACCCCCTTTTTGCGTATTAAAATTCAAAAGTGAACCTCCCTTATGGAAAAATCAATGTTAATTCAGAGGACCACTTTTCCTTGTCTAATTTTATTAATTATGAGGAAATTAAGTCAGATGGTAATTTCTGTTTATGAAATATTGTAGATCGAGAGATTCTCCAAAATTCTATGAACAGTCTTAGTTTCTTGGTAATTAATAAAATTAGACAAGGAAAAGTTGTTCTTTTAATTAACATTGATTTTCCCATAAGTGAGGTTCACTTGAGTTTTAATCCCTCAAAAGGGCGTTGTACAATGGTGGCGCGAGGGATTTCCCAAAGGCAATAGGAAATTTTCTAGAAATAAGGATCCAGTAACAATAATTCGTTTGCGCCAGGTTGGTATCTCAAACGCATTTCCTTTGCGGAACACTAAAATGAAAAAAATATGCATGTTTGCACAACAAACAGGAGTAAGAATTGCATACATTTTAACCATTGTTTGGTGTATTTATCAGTAAAATAGACTGTCACTGCTTGGTTGGATGTTGCCCATTACGTTCACCATCTGTATTCACATGGAAATTTGTCTTACTACTACTTATTTCGATCCACTATTTACTCCAGAGAATGTCCGGAAATCCCCTACTTTCGGGATTTTCTTGTGCATTCACTGCGCAATTGGAATATGCATGTTAGGATTAAACAGGTCTCAAATCTTTGAGGCACCATGACGCCTGAGTGTTGGTTTTTCCACGCTTTCGGAAGCCTATATCGATGCACCTTCGATGGTCTATACTTCTTTTCTTCTTATTTATGTCAGGAATTTTATGGGGTAGTTTTGTCGGTATAATTTGCAACACCATGTATATCGGTTTACTGTATCGGTAACACCCATTTTCATATTGACGACATAATCGAATTTTCTCAATTTGTTGCTCGGGCTAGTACTTTTGCCAATTTATGTAAAACGGATCAAGGTTTATAATGTCAGAATTTCGAATACCAATATTCCCTATATCGATACCAGTCGAAATTTTGATACACTGATATTGGTATTTATTCACGTCTTTCCACATCAACAAATGTACTTTTGCACTTGCAATGAACACAAGTAAACGTGGGATTTTTATAAAATTAAAATAAGCTGCAAAACAAATTAATCATATTAAATTTGTTAAGCATTAATGATTATCAAAATGGTTCTCGAAATATAGGGTTAACATCTGCTGTTGTTATATCTTGATAGCTGATCACTGAAAAATAGTTCCTTGACAGCAATGTCAGCCAAATTATTTTATCGGTCTATGATAAAATTAGTAGATTTAAATGATTTTACTGTTTATTTTATAGATTCTGACAGTCCGAAAAATGTAACGTTTACATTTCCTTCCACAACTACTACCACGTAATATAACTTTGAACCGACTAACGGCAACACTGACAACGAAGCCTGTTACGGAACTCGGTCCCGTTATATGTAGAGGGCGTGACAAACCAAGAAACAGAACACGCAACACGAGTAACAACCTTATTCTCAGCAATTTAGTGGTAGTGGCTCTCACGCTCGCAAGTAAACGACTGTCCTGCTTTCACTTTCTTACAGACGGTTTTTGATTAGGCTGCATAGCTATACATGGAATACACAGTTGCTTCCGGCATTTGGAATGACGAGAGAAGAAAAAGATGACATCAACAATGTTATCAAGAAAATATTCTTTGAAAAGTAAAATTAATACGAAAGAAAAATGAAGGTACAGATTAATAATGCTTTCTAAAATGTTTACCATAGTAATAACACGGGAAGACTAAACGGTTCTGGGCCTGTTAAGTCACTCAAAACAAAATACATACACCACTGTAACAATGCAACATAAAGCACTAGTCTAACGAGTAACTGATCGTTAAATGTAATCATTATTTTGATATAAACAGAACGGCATTATATTAGTAATGCACACACGTAAACATATGATTTCGTAAAATGAAATCACACGCGGTAAAACAAATTCACAACCAAATCAGTTACACCTTTGTAACTATTAGCATATACAGGTAGTTGCTCTTCCTGAATTTCGTTTACAAAGGAAGATAATAATCAGTAGGTACCCCTCCCGCCCTAGAAATTTTAACTAGACCGTGAACCGGATGGACATTAATTATACTCTGTATACTGAAGTACTAAGCAGCTCAAAATTGATCATATTTTATGACAAACTGTTTCAACGACAAATTAACTGAATTTCTGTAGTACACGAAATATTTGTATTACTTTAGTTCTGAGACTGATTGCAGTAACTCTCCACGCCTTTTCGTCCTCAGCAAGTCTATATTATATTCAAATTGTTATTTATTTCTCAGAGACCATTTTACATAAGACTATAAAAATGGGAAGGATCGAAAAAGGAAGCAACCTGGGCCTTAATCAAGTTACAGCTATAGACAAGTTTTGACGCATGTCTCTAGCTGACTTTTTTCTTTTTAGATATAATTGCTGACTTACAGTTGTATAGAAAATATTGTCCTACTATGCAGCCAAACAAGGATGATAGCGAAGTTGAATATTTTTCTCGTTTTATCCCGCAGAGGGAAATTTTTGTAACACAATGAGAATTATTAATCCCAGTTTCAATTATAAATGTTGACATCGCTGTGAATTGGGAAATATTTACTAAAGACTTAGCTGTACCATCCCAGCACTGACCTGATGGAAAACCAGAGAACTCCCCAACCATGCCTGGAGTTGCTGAGCCCGAACGTAAGGTCTACCATAGAACATTATTTTTTCTCATCCAAAAACTCACAGCCAATTGGCATTTCACTTATTGAATTCCGTAACAAACACTATTATTACAATGCAAGGATATGCATTTGTATTTTCTATTAATCCTCTCATGTGTTATAAAAGGTTGTAACTGATCGGCAGTAGCTCAGTTGGAAGAGAAGCAGGGTTCAGTATCACCGACCGAATATCCTGACAGGTTTTTCCAATCACCAGGCCAAAAACTGGGATAGTTACTTCAACTTAGGTACTTTCCACATCCTTTCTCCTATCCCGGTGTGAACCATCGATGGCTAAGGCCATACAAAATTCCAATTCCATGGTTACCATTCTTTTATCCCATTTAAAATCCAGGAAATCTTTTGCAGGCGTATTTAAAATTGTTTCCATATATATTAAGGAAGATCAATCGTATGTTGAGATAAAAAGGGATGTCCTAGAGCGGGCTAAATGGAGAGGCTTTTCTTGAAGGACCTGCCACTTTTGGCACAACACTAGTGCCAAGTACATACCTAAACATATTAGATAAGTTTAAAGTTAGAAAATATGATAATTATGAAAACAACTTACAGAAAACTACCCTTGTTTAATTGGCCTTCCCAGTCCCCTCACGGACACCTAAGTTCTTTTTGTATAGTTTGCTTAGAAACAAACCCACATTTACTATTTACATGTCCAATACAAAAAGAATCAAATGCAGGCATAAATAACATTTCTATCAGGATAAAAAGTAGACTGACTCACTTATATATTTTTAAAAAAGCAAGACCAACAATACGAAATCTTCAACAATAAATTGCTGTTACCAAAGCAGAAAAAAAAAAATAGTAATTCCTTTTGCAATTGGGCAAGCTCCTCGTCCAAACACATGGATTCATTCCCTTCGAAATCAAATTTTTTCACTTGCGTCACGTATTTCTTATTATTATTTCCGTAACACTGTCAAGTTCTTTACTTTTATTCAAGTCTTTCCTCTTCTTAAAGGAAAGATATTTAATAAAATCCCCAAGATGTGCGGGAACCATGACATTCAAATGGAAAAGATGTAGTTGAAATACATTTAGAAATCTACAAAAGTTGTATAAAAAATATCATGCAATCCCTACTCCATTTACAATTGATAGGGTCGATTCCAAATGTGGTTAAATCCGTTTTGCAAAGTTTTCTCTTCAAAGTGTTCAGTGTTCTGTTTCTAACTAGGCGCTTTACCCAACAAGATGTACAACGGGTTTCTGCGCATTATTAGTGTTATTAACATTTTTGGTATGTCAAAGTTTTAGAGACATTTAGATAATTTACGAAGTTCGTCGTATTTTGTAGGTTTTTACAAAATGGATACCCCTTCTGACAGTGTGCTCTTCAATTTCAATACGAAAAATGGATAGATGCAGTAAAATAGTGCTCATGAATATTTTATTTTAGAACCAGATAAACTTGTGTCACATTGCAACTAATCAACCAAGCCCTTTGTACTGAACGCATAATATTGGAAAATTGTAATCCTAAAACCTTTAGAACAACATATTGAACTATATGATATCTTATCAAACTTACAAGGAAAACAAAATCCTTACTCAAGAATTTTTATAACTGACATTTTTATCTCCAAGAACAAACTGTCACATTTATCTCAAAGTTTAATCCAAAGAAACGAATTGATGGCACTTCTCTTTCCTCCTCCAAATCTCAGTGCCACTATAAACCATGACATACATCTTAACTTACTTTGAATTTCGCAACGCCACCGTTCAAGGCAGTTTGTAATTCAGAAATTTACATAAATGTTTGCATATGTAAAAACATAGCACTTATAATACTTGCTATGATTGCATTGAGAACTACACCTTAAATACTGTACAAGAATAAAAAACCCTAAATGCATCTGTTTCTATCAATCACAGGGTTTCAGTTAATTAACAGTATTCGGACCACCTTCTTCCCTCCCGCTTTTCATTTTAATTTCGATCACTGCCCAAAACATATTCCCGTGATATTCGATACATAGTAATTTTCTCATAGGCGTGATTTTGTGACTGCACCATGTACAAGTGAGTGAACTCGTAATTGAGGACTACAAGGATCTTCGAGCACACTTCAGAAAAATAATAAATGTGTTGTTCACTGTCATCAGTAACTTTTTGCATCTTACTGCATTACTAGTCTACGTCAGAAATGAATAAGTTATCTATTAAATGTTACTTCCCAAAAAGTTTCATATTTGTTTAAAATTCATCAGTCAAGGTCTACACTGAGTTCCAAAGGCCCAATAAGAATTTTGATAATTAAATCATAAAACGATTTGTTCAATGGTGTTGCAATTAAAAAAGAAAGATCACATTACTAAATAAGAACACGATAAATTAGCTCAAATTTGGTTCCTAACTACTTTTACGTATGTCAAAACGGTAAGATAACAAGAATTTTATAATTCTCCTGAAGATATTCACATCGAGATATCACATTCTTAAACAATAGCAGGAATATTTAAACTCTTGAAAACACCATCATTTTTTACTCCAGTGGTTATTATACAATGTACTTGAAATCTGTATGACGAAAAGTAAGCGAGAATACACATCCTATTAGGTAGATTTCGAAGAAAAATCTACCTATTGAGATCGGTACTATATCTATATCTATATAGATATACATATTAACACGCTAGCGGTCAAATTTTGAAGATATTTGAACCAAATTTTAATATGCTATTTCTAGGCTTAATAGCTCGCCTAAGTTCGTTAATGAGCAAAATCGGCCCAAGGGGGTGGTCGGGGTTGAAATTTTGAAAATATATAAATCCAGATACTGACTGACTCATCCATATCAATTCACAGGCCAAACTACTGGAGCTAGAAACACCACATTTGGTATGAAGATACGACCATGAGTAGATAAAGGAAAAAAATCCGACATTTTGAAAAAGTCGCCATCTTGGATCGAAATGGCCGCCAGCCCATTGTTGTATAGAATAGAGCTTAAACCGCTGGAGCTAGCGAGATGAAATTTGGCATGAAGGTACTTCACTAGTAGATTGCGAAAATATTACAAAATGTATCCAGAGACCCATCTTGGTTACAAAATGCCGTTCTCTAAAAATCCATTTTCCACACCGTTTGAGCTGGAGATACGAAATTTGGTATGAAGGTACATTGTGATTATTAGGTTGAGAAAATACTGAAAAATGTTGAAAACGTCGCCATCTTGGATTCAAAATGGCCGCCGAACCCATTGTTGAATTGAATATACAGCCTAAACGGCTGGGCCTGAAATGAAATTTGGTGTGAAGGTACAATATCACTAGTAGGTTACGAAAATTTTACATGATGTTTCAAAAGACGCCATCTTGAATCCAAAATGGCGGACCTAAAATTCCATTTTCGACACCGTTTGAGCTACAGATACGAAATTCGTCATAAAGTTGAAAATGTACCTTCACGAGTAAGTTACGACAATAAAATAACGCGTTAAAAAAGTCGCCATCTTTAATCCAAAATGGCCGCCCGAAAACCCATTTTCTAAACCACTAAGGCTAGACAAACGAAATTTGGTAAGGAGGTGTACCATGACAAAGTAGGTCACAAAATAATGGTGACCCCCCCCCCCGCCCCATATGGGGGTGCAGTCCCCGGTGAGTGGTATATTTGTACCATGGAAGCGCAGTCCGCCAGAGAGTGTCTGATTACGATAAAGGGGGCGCAGCCCCGCCAACAACCCATGTTGGGAGCGCAGCTCCCATGGGGATCTGGGGGCAGCGCTCCCAGCGAAGCAAAGCGAGTGTGTATATATATATATATACGCTAGCGGCCATAATTTTGAAGGTATTTGAACCAAATTTTATTGTGTTCTTTCTAGGCTTAATAGCTCGGCTAAGTTAGTTAATGAGCAAAATCGGACCAAGAGGGTGGTCGGGGGAGGGGGTTGAAATTTAAAAAAAAGTTATATATCAGCCCCTATGGAGTTTACGGTGACACCAACGATTCAGAGGTTGTGGGGGTGGGGTGGAAATTCATTTTTTTTAAAAACACGTCTTGTGGGATATCGTTGAAAAGCTCTTGATGAATAATCTACAAATCAATAGTTTCTCGATAGCGTTCATACAAGGAGAGAATTGAATTAAAAAAAAAAACTTCGAGATCTACCTCAGCCTGTCGAAAGGGATTTTTTTTGTTTCGAGTTGAACGTTGTAAGTCCACATTGTATTAAATATGGAACTTACAATAACGGCCATCTTTAAATTTCCCGAAATTCTATCACTTATTTCTACGGAAAAAAAAAAAAATCATTTGTAAACTTTCCCTCCGGTGAGGTCTTAGAATAATTGGAGAGGAAATGATAAACAAAAGGCAACAATGTAGAAGTTTGTTTATATATATATATTTTGAAAGGGGAGCGGTCTGAAAATACTGTAGATTTGGGTTCAATGTCTCAGAAGAAAAACTACCTTCCTCAACAGTTTACTTATTTGCATTTTAAAGCTAGAGATTGAAATAGAAAACTCAATTTTCTCCCTTGAGGAATTCCCACAATGTTTGATGTTTGATAGACTAGTAATCTATAGTCTCATCCACTGCCATATAATCAGAAAACGGGCAGCGGTGGCTCAGTGGTAGAGCGCTCACCTCTAGTGCTTGGGGTCCTCGGCTTAATCCCTAACGCGTGTTCCATGTGGACTTTGTGATAGACAAACAAAAAGTGGTTGCATAACACAGGAGTAAAGTATATACATTTTAACGAACTATGCTATACTTGTTTTATCAGTAATAGAGATTGTCATTGCCCAGTTAGATTCCAGTTATTACGTTTATCATCTGCACTCGTACGGAAAGTAGTCTTATTCGTACTTATTTGGATCCAATTTTGCTCCAGAGAATGTCTGGGAATACCCTACACTCTTTGGAGAATCCATTGCACAATATTGGAGTGCATTTTTGGATAAAGCAGACTGTTTATTTTTGAATTCTTTTAGGGTACCATGGCGCCTCAGTTCTCCTGTTTATGGTATTGGAAATATCGAGTTCTAGACTTTATTTTCCCACTTTTTCGGCAGCCTATAATGCCGACACGAAGCACTTGACCCTCGATCGTCTATATTTGTGGTTGCCACTCATAGTATTTAAGTTCAGAGTTTCTGTAGTGTCAATGGATCACCGCACGAAATATTGCAAACAACAAATCAACTATAAATAACGACTGTTCTGTGATTAAAGGTGAGCAACACTGTCTCTAAAATATTGACTCTCTCTCTCTTAAGTCTTTTGATAAATTATACGTAGCAAACAGTATCAAAAAGGGGAAGTTTTATAGTTTTTTTTTTTTTTTTTTTTTTTTTTTCATATGTGTTTAAAACCACATAAAAGGGACCACCACAAGAACCTTCTGTAAAAAAACAAAATGTTTTATCAAAATCAGTGAAACCATTTAAAAGTTATTTCCGAATAAAATATAGAAAAGATAACTACTTCAGTTTTTAAAAAATCATTTTAAAAAAGTACAATTCAGGAAAAGGGAAGAAAGTACTGGTAATTTCTCCGCAGAGTTCACTCAAGGTCAATGAACTGCGACCTCTCCTCCATTGCAAGCAGTATCGATTGACTCTCAAGCGATGCATCAGTTGCATTGCGCATACTCACACAAAGACTACGGTGGAGTAACTCTGAGAACCAAGAATGAACACACAATTCTTGAAGAATTTACGTACACAATATCCGATTTGCATTTCAACTCAATTAATTTATTTCGTATTATTTATTATGGCGGAGTAAAAGTCACAAAACCTTTTCTTCCACTCAACCATAAATATACATACTAGCACACGCTCTTTTTGTTTTAGTATAAATAATATAATAACAACACATAGCAGAAATAATAAACCTAATACATCACAACTACAACACAAAAATACGGGCACACGCACACATACATCTCTCTCTTTATATATATTAGCGCGGCTCGAAAAATCGATCTATCTTAGATCTTCTCGGTAGTGCGGACAAGTTTTGAACTCCCATCGTTAAAATATGTGCAAAATCTTACAGCTCTGAATTGATATCTTCTGTCGCCTCAATAAGCCGAAAGTTTCGAAAATTGGACTAAAAATGCTTAAAATACAAAAATTAATAAATAATCAGACTTCGTTGATAGGTTTGCGGTAGTGTTTAAAAGTTACTATTTTTTAACAACACCTGTACAAAATTTGAGAATTGTAGGTTAGTATCTTCTACCGCCTCAACGGCACCGAATTTTGGAAGTTGAAGGCAAATTTTTACGTAAATTCACGTTAGACAACTCATTTTAATGCAAACAGAAACTATATATTTCACCTTTGAAACATAAAAATTAGAAAGGTATTATTGCTTTTATATCTGCCGCATGGGAACAAACTTTTTTTCTGCCTTTCAAACAAACAAATTAGAAGTATTATTATTGCTTTTCTTTATCTGCCGCCTGCTCCCCCACAAGAATTGGTTTCTGCGAGTCATAACCTGTTTTCAAATGTTTAACTGGTAAAGTTACCGAGCGATCTTTTCAGTTACCGCGTGTAACTGCAGTCGCGTATGTTGTATAATGTACATGTTTTGTTTTGTTTTATCGTTCTCTAAGGAAATTATCTTCTGGTTTTGTGTATCTCATCGTCATTTTTTTAAACGAAATATTGGTCAATATTATAAATGGTAAAAATCATCGCAGTCAAAGATTTCACGTCGGCAAACGTTGGAATGCCGTATTTTTGGAGCACCGAAGGATTTTTTACGTATGCTGCCAACGTATGCGGACATTATAAGATGTTGCGGTCACGAGAGATGGTGTATCGGTTGCGAAACTGATGGAAACAAAGAACCATGTTTTTCAGTTATTGAAGAAAGGGTTGCTTTGAAGATTGAAAATTTATACCTCGATGTATCCATTCCATCAGTTTCACATAAACGAGTCTGTGATATGATACACGCAAACCATGCAAAATATCGTTCAATTTTGAAAAATATAAAATGTGTGGAAAAAAGCTAGACTACTCGGGAAAATGTCGAGAAGTTTAAAAACTGTTTGACATATCTGCTTGTAAATGCGCGATTTTTTCAGAGTGTATCTGTTCGAAAGAAAGCAGTCCCTGGAAACGAGCAGGTGTTCCTCACTGACCAAACAACTGAAAGAAAAATGTTCATTGGAAGTGTTGATGTTCGAGAAACAAAACGGCTCAAGAAATGTCAATTGCGAAAGTAACAGGGGAATATAATGTTTGACAAAACAGGCGTCTGCTGCTTCTACTTCAAGCTATTCAGTAGAGTACGAAGAAGAAACTGAAATAGAAGACGTGATGGAGGTGGAGACTGAGGAAGACCAGCAGGATACCAAGACGCGTCTTACACATATGCAAGCAAATCCCTTCAGCAGCCCACATGGAGTGGACAAATGCGTTTAAAACTGGATCAGACAGTTCTT
>JAGDQP010074963.1:0-10212 GCA_022664845.1 Lepisma saccharinum | reverse complement strand
TAAAAGTGGATTCCGAACAAGGTCAAACGGACCTTGGATTCCGAATTACTGGTCAATGTGTTCTTTAAAAAGAGAATCATTCTATGCAACCGAGCTTAACAGAAGTGCGTTGCGGGCTAGTCGAACAAATCAGGATGAAATCGTAAGTAATATTTTTCCTTTGCTGATTGATGTGAATTTATTTTGATAAAAATACTATTTTCTAGATAACTATTGGATTCCGTGTTGCTTAGTGTGTGAAGCGTTCTGATATGGTTGTATTGTAGCTTGTAAGTAGCAGTCATCGTTGTTACAATACAGACCGTTATGTACCTCGGGAAACAACTACCTCGTGTACTAGTGGCTGTCGATTGTTGCCATCTTTTGTGATTTTTGCGCTTGAGGCTAACGTATTTCTCAACTAAAATAAACACATTTTCTTTTGAAATTTCTGTTAAAATTTGTTTTCGGATAGGTCTAATATTGAATGCATTTTTTCCCCTTTATTGTTAGATACTAGGCCTACTTTTTTCTGCTTTCGGCTTGTTTAAAAATGAGTTGATAAATAGATATTTCAACCAAATGAACAAAATATACATTGTTCAAAAATACACAGAAAAAATGGGTAGATGCCGTGATTAAGAACCGAAGCAGGATCTCCTAATTCCCGGACGGGTATTCTATACCATTAGACTACAGCAGGTATGACCAAATTATACTAATTGAGAAATTTAGAATGGTAGAATAGGCAGTCGGCAAATCTGGGTTCGAGTCCTAATCGTGGAAACGCCTTGTGTTTGTCAACATTTATAATATAGAAGGTGTTTTTGTAAGCATAAGAAATAATGGTTTAGCAAAACACATGTATTTACAAGGACTCTTATCATGATTTTTTTTAAGCGACCTAACATACAACAACACTCTCCTTCTACTAATTCATGTAAGGTATGTATCGGTATGTATGTATTTTGGTAATTATTTTTCTATGAGCTCTTTATAGACATTTTTAAGAGACCCCCCATTTCCTCCTCCCCCCTCCCGAAAAAAAAGAAGCAAATCTACGAAGGGATTCCTTCTTAAAGTTTGTTATTCATAAATTATTGTAACTCAAAACGTGAAATGCTGAACTACTTTTGACAAATCATAGCAACTAATTGACATTAAAGAAGTAATTCTTCTTTTTTATATAATAGATATTGTCTTTTATACAGGGTGTACACAAAGTCTGACAACTTTTAAGAAAAAGATGTAAATTTCAATATTTCATGTTTTTAATATATATATATATCTTCTGTGAAAAAGTACATACGTGTTGTTTACCATTTTGAGTAACCACTTCTAGGTATTTCATCCCGAAAATACCTTAAGGAGGGCGGGACTGTTACTTGCACTGAAACAACAATGGAAAATTGCTTTTTTATGTTCGCCATTTTCTTAAAAAAAAAATTGTTATTAATGTTGTACTGAAATGTTGTAGAGATGTGCAAGGTAAGTTCTAGTTCTGTATTCAGTGACTTACGCATTATAAATTTAATTTAAAATTAGAGCCATCTAGTGAGCAATTTGCTCACTAGAAGGAATACTTGTCAGGGTAATAGAGATAAACAGGAAGAGAAATTGAGGTATTTCTGAAGAGAATAAATGTTAAACGTGGTTTCTGTCTTATCTCTGGAGTTAGTCTGCCCTGTTAGCTGTCAGAAACACATTTCATATAATTTCACTTTCTATGTATGTACAGAATAAAGAAAATAACTGCATCAAACTACGTACAGCTTTCGTCGGAAGGACTGCATATATTGAGTTTTATTTTCTTTGAAACGGCAACAGACACACAGGAGAGCAGTTCTACATTTTACCTCAACCATAGTGCATCTTGTAGTAATGTAAGGAAACCCACATTAATTTGTTTCGCTAGTGGCTTTTAAGATGGTGTTATGCTTCGTGTACCTGTGGGAATCGTATACCTTCGGACTTAATTTCACAGGTGTCCTTAATGGATTTCAACAAATTTTAAGTGAGGAGCTGGGAAGGGGAGGAGATTGTAAGTGTCGTAAGATGCGTTAACTTTTATCATTGTATCTACCAAAAATCCATTTGCTCCAGTTTCTTGCTGAATCGATAATTTCAGGCTCATTAGATTATAGACTTCGGTGTTACTTGCCGAGTATTCCTTCGCCTAATTTCCTAGCCTTCATGCGTAATGTTCTCGTGAAAAGTAACAATTATAAAATTTCTTTTCTTATTTGTCAATTCTTCTTCTAATATCATTCTTACTTATAAATAGTTTTAATGAAACTAATAACGATGTTATGTACAAAGAGGAAGGGAAAAGACTACAGTAATTGCAATTTTATCTTGTTTGCGCGATCCCAAAACAAAATGCCAACCATGTAATTGAAAGTGCATTTGCTTGGCTCTTCCATGAAGCTGGTAATATGTCAGCTAATACATCATGCTATACGAACATGGGCCCATCTACTGGATATTACATTAGATTTGTTTGTTTAGTATTCATTGCGAATATAGTAGGTAATTAACAATTCTACTTAGGTACTAATGAAGACATTCTACACAATGAAGATACTAATGTATGCTGTAATATGACTCATCTACATATTTTGTATATACACTGAAGTGCCAAAAGTCATGGGATAGCAGGAGGGAACTAGTTAACGGAGCGGTAACATCGCGGCAAACCGGTCGAACGGTGCGAAGTAGTTGCAGTGTGATCAGTTGGACTCCTGTGAGTGCAGTGAAACGTCGTGTATCGTGGTGATAGCAACCCAACGGGAATTATCTGCGTTTGAGCGTTGGTGCTAGACGAATGGGGCATACCATTTCGGAAGTCGTCCGGACATTGGAGGCATTACGACCCATCAGCGACAACGCAGTGGCCACCTACGGGTGCTGACCACAACCGGCAACGTCTGGGCAGACTCGTCCGGCCATACAGACAAACAACGGTACGTGATCTGACAGCAGTAATCAATGCAGGACGTCCGAGGAACGTGTCTTAGAGGTAAGTGCAGCGCGGTTTGGTCTCCATGGGTTATCGCAGCCGAAAACTGACACGTGTGCCGCTACTAATCGCTGCCCATTGGAGGCGGCGACTCACATGGACGCGGGAACACGTGAGAGGGCCAACGTGTAGCGTGGTCAGATGAGTCACGTTTCCAATTGATAAGGGCGGATGGTAGGCTTCGGGTGTGGCGCAGGCCCCATGAGGCCATAGACTAAAGTTGTCAACAAAGCATTCTGAAAACTGGTGGTTGTTCCGTCATGGTGTGGAGCTTGTTTGCCTAGCATGGTTTGGGTCCTCTGTTCCGCTTGAACCGGACATTGACGGGTCAGCGCTATGTGCAGCTGCTTGGTGACCATCTCCAACCCTTTATGGACTACTTGTATACCCTGCCAACAATGGGATTTTCCAGGATTATAATGCGTCATGTCACCGGGCCGCTATGTTGCACGGCTGGTTTGAGGAATATTCTGGCAACTTTCAATGCATGATTTGGTCCCCTAGATCGCCGGACATAAACCCTATCATCGAACGGGTTATTTGTGCCCAGGATCCTGCACCTGCAACAACCACCGAATTGTAGACGGTAATCGCGTTCCTGCCACGTCGAGTTGCTGCACTTCGGCGTGCTTGAGGGGCCCCACACGTTATTAGGTAGGTATCCCATGACTGTTGGCACTTCAGTGTATGCTTTGCCCATTATTATTATTATTGGTGCTTTGTATTAACTGAATTGCTTTCATTTGCAGTTTCTTTAAACTTCCTTTGTTATATTCATTTTGCTTCCCTAATCGGATTACTATGTTATTGCTTTTCTTCTTTCCAAAGCACAATTTACGTGTTCTAAAAAAACAAAAGTTTATCCAAATGTTTGCCTTTGTACGCATCTATGTTCCCACGTAGCATTAGTATTAGGAAAGAGTCTGTGATTAAGGGGGGGGGGGAAATGTAAGCCTTTGTATAATCAAGAATTAGCTGATGATGAAGGACAGAACTTGACATTATACTAGCGTAATTACAACAGATTATCAACAAATAAAACTATAGTGGATCACAATTTTTGTAAGTATGATTGTAATATACAAGTACTTAATGTTGATATTAATGCTTATTCTTCTTTTATATTATTACATAAAGCTATAAAATTATAGTTTCTAAATTGACAGATTAGTCCAGAGAACAAATTCAGCGTACATGTTTGTTGTAACTTTCGAGACAAATTCAAGAACTGAAATAAATTTCTAATATTGAAAACGCTGTTAGAGTACTAGAGAAAGTAAGCACTTTTAAATAGATTCTCTTCGCCATTTATGGTAGTCGGAAGTTGAAATGAACTTTTTGTTGTCAGTCGTTTGACACTTGCTGCCCGTGATTGCGACCAACTGAAACAACAACAACAACAAAAATGGTAACAACATAATGAAATACGCAGATTTTCTGAATTAGAGTAGGATGGGCTGAAAGTGAACGAATTTTGAATCTGAACGACCGTAACGTTTCGAAGAAGTGAGGAGCCTTAAATAAGCCCCTGTAGAGGGAGAGAAAACAAATGAAAGCTCTAATAGTCATTTCTAAGGTTCTGTTTTATACCTTACACCTGAGGTCTTGTTGTTTGCAGCAGGTAGAAACATGCTTCATTAACATGGCGACAGACAAGTTTTAAACCGCGCGTGTATCGGAAGAATGTAAAATTTTAGTGATTTGTTTTTGGTGGGTTGATGCTGAACAAACAGAAAATAAAAGTGATTCTGAACGGTTTGAAAATTGATTTTAAGAAGCACTAAGTTCCATTATCAGTTGTTACAAATACCCAAAACGTACAAGAAAGTTACAGAAGCTTAAAAACTTACAATTGCTGCGATCATACGTTGAACTATATTCAGTTTATTCTGAGTAAGTGGATACAATGTCAACACTGCAAAACATAGTTTCATATTGCCTGTGTGAGTATAGAAGATTTTTTTTTTCGTTAGTGGACGACGTTTGTAACAGAAAGGAAAGCAAACACATTATCTAATGTAGTTTTTATCTCATATATTAAAGTGCTTCGCAAGAACCGAGAACTGCGAAGATTATTTGTGAAGGAACCTATTTATTTTACTTGTAACTTCGTAGAATAAATAGAATTTATTTTAAGGCCTTTAGGCAACTATGGCTCAGGTCGTATGGATGATGATAGGATGAATTGGTGAAATGAAGAAAGTGGGAGGAAACGGGAGCGCCCCGAGAAAACCCACGCACACGGTATTTGTCCACCACAAAGCCCACATGGCATGAGCAGGGATTGATCCGACGACCCCTACCACCAGAGGTGAGCGCTCTACCAACTGAGCCATCGTGGCCCCTGGTAGAATAAAGTTTAAATAATGGTGACGAAAGTATCTTTTCGAACTGAAAATAGTTGAGATATTGAGCCATCTTTCATCGATTGCGGCGAGTGGACTAATAATTTTACATGTGATAGATGGCAGGCGATGTACTTTTTTTTTTAAACTCATTTTGATGGCGAATTGGAAAATATCGTGTTTTTTTTTTTCAATGAGCCACTCGATAAGTCTTAGTACATACGACTTCTAACGTTGTTTGTCTTTAATTACTGTTTACAGAAGCGAGTTTGTAGGCCATTAATAAGAGACTCGTCTCCTAGCCGAAAAGAGGCATTGCAGATAGGACGAGTGGATATTGACTAATTATCATTTTTACTTTCTTTTTCTTTATAAAAAGAGAATACTATTTTCTGTGTGTAACTAAGAGAAGTGAGATAATAGTTTTATTTTAAAATAATTATTTTCCACAAGAAAAGAAATTGAGAATTTAAATCTAGTCTTACTTTATATATTAAAGGAAGCGCGTGCATAATTATAAAATATTTTATATACTCATTTTAATATAATAATATTTTTTATTTATTTTTTCCAGGTAAGAATACTCTTCCTATGGCTTTCTTTTCGCCATGCGGTAAGTGTTCTCATTTTCAGATAAATAAAAATATGTTTATGTTTGTATTTTGGGTGTGTAAATAAGTAACAGAAAATCAGCGCATAAAAGATTCTACGCTTCTTAATTAATTTAAGAAAATCTTAAAACTATATAATATCTGTAAGAGAAGGGTACAGTTTATGATAATGGGTTTCCAAGGGCTACGCAAGCGGAAGACGATTAGGAACCACTACGCTTTAGTAACCACCATGTCTTTGTGAGCAGCGTAGCAATGCCATCTGTGTTTCATAAAATTGATTGTTAAACTCTATAAATGTTAGTGTAAAGTAACGATATGTCAAGCTAGATGGCAGTCCTACCTCCGTATATCTCTAATGCATTCTTTTCGTTGCACGAAATCACAATGCTGCTCCTATAAATACAAGAGTAGAGAGTTAAAACTTTCCGAGAACAAGTTTATAACCATTTCAAGAGTTCTATCCGTGCCGATTTTTTAGTTTCTTTTTCGGATATTGTTGATATCGTTTGATTGCTGTAGTGAATATCCACAACGATAACAATGCATCTCTTTCAACAATGAACAAAACAAGGTGCTAAAAATACGATCGGAATACTCTGAAAGTTTGAACTCTCTAAGATTGACTTTGTAGGATTAGCATTGTGATTTCGTGCAGCGGAAAGAAATACATTAGAATCATTGAACCCTACCTTACACTAACCTTAAATATTGAAGCCTCACATATTGAGTGGGCAAAGAGAATTTTGATGAAACATCTAACAGCATTGCTTTTCCTTTCCACGAACTACTCGTTCGTTACAAAAGATATTCAAGAATCCTGAAAATATAGTCCAGTTTTTTCGGTCTCCCATTTATAGAATTCTTTCGGTGGCTACGCAAATACTTTGGATATAATTGTTGCCATGGCAAACGATGTGGATAGTAATACATGCTAGTCATTATACGAGAAATAGAACATACAAAGCGGAGAAAAGTAGCACGTTTGGACAGCTTTAGTTAAATAGTTTAGAATTTTATTGAGAACTAACAGTATTTAGTACCGTTTAGTTTCCTCCTTTCCTTTAGATGGCAGAATTAATACTGATACTTGAACATCACAAGATATAATAATTATAGTACTAATACTAAGTAAAACTAAAATACAGGATGTTCAAAAGAACATGTAAAAACATGTTTACAAGCTTTCTTATACAACACAGTAAACAAACTGTTCAACAACCACAAGTACTTGACAATACTAGGTACAAAGATACTAGTGTACACAAACCCTATTTCCATCAATGATTTCTCTTTATTATTATCCATTATCATTATTAGGCCTATTTGACATCTCGCTGTTACTATCTTAAGGAATTTATAAGTAAGGTACTAATGAAGTCTGTGAAAGATTTATATTATCGCAAAACATTTAAAACATTAAGCTTCATATTAAAGAGTAGCTCATACGTACTAATCTACTATATATTTGATATTTCTTCAATATTATTTTATATTTTAGGGAGGCAGAAGCCTGTACTTCAAATTTAAAAATAAATACTGAATTTGAATTTAATTTCTAAGGCCTTTAGCCAACTTTAGGACGAATTAATGATGATGGGATGAATTGGCGGAATGAAGAAAGTGGGAGGAAACGGGATTACCTCGAGAAAAGCACACTATGTTTGTTCATCATAAAGCCCACATGGCATGGGATCGAACGGACTACCCCTAGCACCAGAGGTGAGCGCTATACCATTTAGCCACCACGGCTCGCAGTAAATACTATAAAAAAATGAGCATCAAGACAGTTAGTAAGCCAGTAAATATTCTGAAATACGGCATGCCTTAAAATAAGCGCGTAGAAAGTCTTAGGGATGCCGTTCCTTAGCGAGCACTGTTTCTGGCTGGGATAATGATGATAGTTTGCTGGAGTTGAGGAAAATTTTTGGAAGCCTCAATCAGGACTGGAACTGTGTGCCTTCCCAGTGCTTATAGGTAGTGTTGCCGACGAGACAAAATTTAGGCTGTCTCGTCACGGTCAGAGAGTGTCTCGTCTCGAAAGATGTATACTTTGCGTTACGAAAGTTCTATCTCGTCTCGTTTTCTATAGCCATTTCTCTGTCTCGTTTCATCTCGTGGACAACACTACTTATATGAAAATTTCTAAATACGAGGTAAAGTCATTAAATATCAGTAATTTTATTAATATTATTATTTTACAAGGATAGTTTCAGAAATGATTTGTGTCTTATATTTTCGACTAGTCTCCCCTGCTCCGCAATACACTTGGTACATCTGTTCGCAAGGTTGCAAATATCCTGTTGAAAAAATCTTTTGCGGTGTGGCCTTTAACGAACTTTGCACCTCCTCGCATTAGCTCGTTGTTATATACGCACAATTATCTGATCCCACAAATGATCTTTTACAGGTCTAAGCAACTAGAAGTCAGATGGGGTCAAGTCTGCACTGTATGGTAGATGTTTCAACACCTGAAATTTTCAGAGTATATAGTTTGTTTACTGTATTCGCAGCCGTGTGGGGGACGGGCGTTGTAATGAATCAACAATACTTCTTTTGAGAGAAGTCGCCGCCATTTTTGATCCTATCGCGAGTCTTCAGATTTTTGACTAGCATAATACTATATGAACTGGTCATTGACCCTTTCCTGAAGTGCCGATCAACATGACTCTCCCAGCGGAGGCCTGTGTCTTTGGGAACTGGTCTCTCAGTTCAGATTTGTTAACTGACATTTTGTCCTCCGTTTTTAAATGTTTCCACTCATTCGTAGGATCTCCCATGACACTGATAAAATATGAAAATAATTTCAGTACTGAAGAAATAATTGAAAAACAACTAAAAAAAAGGGAAAAAGGAGGGGGAAACAATTTAGTGAGTTTGTCTCTTCGTATGTATCAACCTTGTCCCAATGTTTGCAAGTACAATTATTACTGTACAGTTTCTTGGTTGTTGATATATGATCCTGTGGGTATAGCAGTCTTATTTCTTGCATCTCCTATTGCGTGACCAAGTTAGTAACATTTTTTTTTCTTCTGTATGTGTTGTGATATAAATCGGGCTATTTGTCGTTCGATTACTTTTTTTCGTTAAAAATAACTTTCCTGATTTTCGTGACGTTTCTTTTGCTTCCGTCTATTGCCTTTTAACTTCTTTTCCGGTCATTTCTTCCTCTTCTTTGTTACTAATGTTCTTTTTTTTCTATTTTCCACTTGAGATAGAATGTAATAACAGTGAAAGGGACAATATAAACACAACATCAAAGATACATTAACCTAACATAGATTTTTTTAGTTTGACATATCGTGTTTGTTTAGTGTCCGTCGCGACGCCGGGACAATATGACTCCTTCTCACAGTGGCGTCATGCTAACTGTGTATGGAATAGAGTGTAGGTCAGCATGGGCCGGCCAAAGGAGGCCGTTTTATTTATGAAATCACAAATACTATATATATATAAATTCACCCATGAAAAAATATAAGCGACAGAGTTGAAGAGTACGGAAAAAGAATGAGATATGTGTATTTTTAAAAAACGAGTTTGAACTCGTAACAGATATTACACAATGACAACTAACGCCTCAAAAAGTTTCAATCTAAAAGCGCAAATAATCATCAAGTTATAGCGATTTTAAGAATATAAAATTCATGGGTATAAATCTTAGAGTTAGACTTCAAAATGCGTTTTACGAGAAATCACCTTCCATGCACATACCCCTTTCTGTTCCTATACTCTTCAGTTGGGAAAATTGGTGTAACGTTGCGGTACAAATTACCATAGCTGAATGATTCAAGAACAATAACTTATTAGTCGAACTCAATTGTATTTATTTATTCTTATTATTTTTATACATATTTATTTATTTATTGACAATGCAACGTACAAAATTCTTGCATGAAGCCACTGACATTGTAAGAGGTTTATATATGGCAGATATAGCCCTATATGTACCGTACTATAAAACCCGTACATATAGAGATAACGGACGGGTTCAGTCAAACACGAATGGTTGATAAAGCTACTAAAAGCCGAAGCCTTTGGCGGCTAATACGAATTGAGTAAGCCTCGAGTAACTCTTGAACATTCATGAATATTTATTTCTAGTGGCAGGTTGTTTCTTTCTCAGAGGACCGACTTTCTCTAAGCGTGAAAGAACGTGATAATCGTTACGCAAAGGACGTCCTATGAGGACATTTATCGGTTGATTATAGACACCTTTAGGTCTAACCGGGCCTTGACAGTAGCGTGTTTAAGTCATCCT
>JAGDQP010074962.1:0-10213 GCA_022664845.1 Lepisma saccharinum | reverse complement strand
ATCAGACTTATACAACGCGAGATACAGATCACTGAAGCCATCTATTGACAAAATAATGGATTACTTTTTACTACACCATATATAAATATTGCTATCTTATGAAAAAAAAATGTAGAAAAGTATTCCGTATCAAAGATAATATATGAATTTGAACGCATCTTAGATTACTTTTTTAGTAGATTTAGCTGAAGCTTACATATTCTGCTATTCAAATACTACAATTAAAATAATTTGGAAGCGTTACAACATATGTCTGATAAAACTTAGAAAGTCTGTAAATTTCAATGCAAAATCTATATTACTATTTCTTTACACCATACTGTGTGTCTTTTATAAATCTTGACCATCGGGGAGATCATGTGTATCAATATATTAGAAAACGGTATGTATAATGGCAATCTCTTACGTACTGATAGTCTGCCGATATTGAAATTTATTTTTTCTAACAGATCTCCGCAGTCAATATTACCATTCACCAATTTATAAAGGAATACGTGAGCTTTTAGATCAGGAGTTATATTGAAAATTTTTCAGTAGGCTGTTATAAGAGATTCACTCTTTATATGAAGATGTTCCCCAATTCTTCAATTAAGATTTTGGAGGAAGGGGACCAGGCCAGAGATGCATACTCTAATTTACTTCTTACAATACTATTGTAAAGTGTTATAGGAACTCTAATGCCGTTAAAGTCCTTTGTACTCCGAATTACAAACCCCAGTAATTAGTAAGCTTCATTAGTAAGTTTCTCAATATGATTTTCAAATGTCAAACTGCTATTCAAAATTACACGTTCAATTTGCTTATTCAAAATGTTCATCAGAATGGCCTACCACCAGAGATAGACATTTTCAGCACACAGCATGCCTTTCGAAAACAGTTAAGATATATGTAAATACTTTTGTGTTATGTTTTTATTGCTGATTTATTTGTAAATAATGTTAATTCTATGAGTGTTGGGTGTAAATGTGTTATCAATGTTAATATTTCAATGTAAAATGGCAGAACTGCTGTATCTGAAATCATGTGTAAATAAATAAATAAATTAATAAAACTATTCAATCGAAAAATATCTGCTGTATGTGAAGAACAAAAACAATATAGCAACATGTGAATAATATATATAAGAGATGAAATTATCAAAATGTCAATTTCAGAGTTTAACCTGGTATGATATTTACTCTTTGCAACAGTGCGTTCTGTGCTCCACATATGTTATTATCACTAGAGAATAAACGGACGTATGTTATTTGCAAAAGTACAGCTTTATACAAGGTTCACAACACTGAAAGCATCTGGCTTCACATTCTGAATTCTTATACCTACCCAACTGATACAAATCAACTCCCCAGAACATTTTACTTTTTTGCATCTTTTTTGCTTTATTGAGAAATGATGCTTCTATTTATCATTGTAAAATGGTATTGAGCTCCAAATTGATATCCCTGTATCTAAAAAAAGAAGTGAAATTCGAGAAATAATAGACACTGATGTGTAGTGAATTATTGAAGATTATTGATGAGAATTAGATTCATGTTTTTGAACACTGTTTTAGTTGGTGTGTTGTTTGTAAAGATTTCTATAATAAATAAATTTTGTTGCTCTATGGAATTTTGAAATATAGAATGCCAACTTGGATTTTCGTATGGAAAGTTTTTGCCTAAACTTTTATTAAAATGGAAATATTTTTATTCTCATACACTACCATTAACAATATCTTGGGTTTCTACCTGGCTGTGATAAACAATACGTGCTTCCAACACTATTTACCTCATTTCATCTATTTGAGTTCAAAGCTTTCAATGTTATCTGATAGAGTTTAATGTTTTATCACATGTGTCTCATCCATATATAATTACAGATTAGTGCATTCTCCCCCGGAATTAAAGTTACCGACTGGAAATTGTCAATTGGAGGACAAAAGTCCGAAAAAAGTAGGATTTAAAAAATGTCGGACATATTGAATTTGCAGTTTCAATTCAATGTAACTTCAGAGGCGTGAACTTTTGTCCTTTACCTGCTAATTCTTCCCGTGTTTTTATTATTCTTGCAATTTATGTGCTTCTTACTTGTACCTACCTTATATTAACGTATGTATCACACATTGTAAACTGCGTTTCCCTTCATTGCGCCAATTTGGAAACTGAGAATACTCTTTTTTAAGCTTTTACCGATTTTTTCTATCGGTATTGCTCTTCCCTTACTGTCAAGACGATTGAATGAGAATATTTCTAGTAAATTCACATACACAACGTGTAGCTACATAAGCACACTGTGAAATGTACAAACAGAAACGGGAAAAACAGCAACCATATTCTTCGTTTTACTCGAACGGAAACAAAAGTAATCGAGTGTGACATAATTAATATATCGACAGTGTAGTAACAGCTGTTAAATAACGACAAATAACCACTCGTGACCATCGAGTTTGGCGTAAATAACACAAGTAATGCAAGCCTAGGTGCAGTAAGGTCTTACTTATTGTATTTTTAAAATGCCGGAATTTTTCATTGAATCTATTTTAAGGCCTTTAGTCCGGACTTTCCATGAAGAAAACAAATCCCGGTATAACAATACCAGAGAGGTTAAATTTCGAAAAAGACTGGTAAAAGCTGAACGTTTGATAACCGTATCTGGTATGTACCTTGGCTCAATTTTATACTCCTATCTACTGGCGGATAATTATATTCATTCGTTATGACGATAAGTTAGAAGTCATTCTTTTTCGATACCTGAAAGCAAGGTTATTATACATATTTCCTGTGAAGTGATTAAATTACAATACAATGTATTTGTTTATTAAATGTCAGAATTGATTGAAATGCACTCAGTTTAAGGTTTTACCTGTAGTTTGACTTTTTGTAAATAAATATTCTTTTAATTCCTCTATAATTGAATTAAATTTTATTTTTAAGAATGTTTCTTGTCGCATCTTTACAAAACTATCACCACCGTTAAAATGAGAAAATCTAAATTATGATCCCCCAATCGAAAACGTGGTTTTCGTAGCAAGATTGCAAGATGAATTGTTTGACAAATTGCATTTCAAACAACATTACATTTGAAACTAAATTATAGTTTATTATGTACCTATTTTTAGCCAGTCCTTATTAATTTTATTTTGTATCTCTTTCCAGGGGAGTATCAATTGGAGATGACAAAGGCAGTATGTCCACAAACAGCAAAGAATATAATCCCTATGAACATAGGGTAAAGGATCATCCAACGACGTAAGATATTTCTAAGTTCATTTGAATATGGCGATAAGCTTTTAATATCTCTGTAAGATACCAAAATGTTACAAATGCTTACCTAATATCATGTTTCTCCGCCGTTTGTCATTATAACTCTCGTTACTCGACGTTGCCTAGATTCAGGGAAGTGTTGTAGTCGTTGCGTGGGTATATTCATCGATGTACCTGGAAGGGCTGTGTACAACATAGTAGTGAAGTAGAGCATCACGCTAGGCCTCTGTCTTTCTTTCTAACATACAAATATTATATTTCAAAACTCAAAACAGAGTTACTAGATCTTTCTGAGTCTCCCGGAAAAAAATATTCCTTTCTTTGAAGCTAAAATATTTAACAATGAATATTGCTCATTGATTGTCACCAGAAAGAGATTACATTTTTAAGGAAAACCAGTTCAGTTTTTGTAATATGGATTCATACACAGTTATAATCCTGTGTCAAAGAAGACGTTGTTCGAGACTTGTACAAGAGAAAAAGAATGAAAAATGCATCAAGCGAAAGAACAGGTAAAAGTCTAAGAAAGAAAGCATCTCTGAACACAAAACTTCCAAAGAATTTTCATCAGTTCCTAAGACATTTGAAAAATAAAACAAAACTCTTTTCTCATCTGATAAGATCTGCAGGTAAATGTGATTTGCCTAGGGAGAAATAGGTTCTTACAATAATAGATTATTATTATTATTACACAAATGCGAGAATCTATTTTCCACATAGGAGTTTAGTTTTCAGAGACTATTCACCGGAAGTACTATTATTATTCATAGTCAGGGGCCCCCAAGAAGCAGGTGACAACTGCAATGCGTACCATGATAGAGTAGAATATAAAATATATTTATATTCAATGTGAAATAGTTACGTGTGGTAGTAGCATTATAAAATTTCTTTGTTCGTATCGAAATAAATAGTTCGTATTAGGGAAGATTATTTTGGTTCGGTAGTAGGAAAAACATTTTAGTTTTATTCCAAGCTCATTTCTGGGAGACACGATTATATTATTTAAGGCGTCCATTTCGAAACGGGTCTTTGTTCAAATGCCATAAATGTTGGGAAATTGATGAAAACACTTGTTATACGCTTCCATTTAAACTCTAGGGCAAATGTGCATCTATGAATATCTTACAAAGTTGGAGAATTGTATTAGTTTACCAACATTTTACCTCTTTGCAAAAGGACATTGGAAAAGATAAAAAAATACGCTTACTTTTAATTATGATTTTGTCCTTTAATTTCGTAATATAATGAAATGATTTTGGAGACGTTTTGGAATCACAAAATCTTACTAAAATATTAGAAAATGAACTTAAAAATACCAATATCTCAATCTCAACTTTTTTGGACAAGGACCCATTTGGAAATGGACACCTTATTTATTTGTGGAATTATTGGTGTAAACGTGCTTTCGTTCTTAAAGGTGTACGCAGTGGCCAAAACTTGATTTAACAGAATAAGTACTTGTAGTATAATCCAAGTCTGAAAACACGTTTATTTGTAAAACGCTTGATAAATAAAAAACAAATACATATTAGTTTATGCTCACTGGGTGGAATGCAGTTAGATGGTAAGTTCGTCATGGCCGTGATCTTGAATCTTGCTCGATTTTTTAAAAAATGAGAAGTGTGTCACGTAATATATCAGTCTGGGTTAGAATTTTAAGACATACGTAGCTGAAGTCACTTTTGCCACACATTTATTTTCGAGAGATATAATGAGCTATGGTATTAGTATGTGTAGCTGATTCGAAAGTCTGTAAATACTGTATTCTTTTGTAAACAGTCCAAGAAGTGAAAATATAATGCATAGTAATGGGTAGTGGATAGATGGTGCCCAGTCGTTACTAATGGCGCATTTTACAAATAAACTTATTTTCAGACTTGGATTACTCTATTGTTTTAAATCAAACTTTTGGCTACTGCACCCGTCTTTATGGAAGAAAGCCCTTTTAATCACTCTTCCAGGTGGTTTCCTGATGTACCTTACTTATTTGCCAAGTTTGGTCGAAAAAGCACCGAAGCATCTATAGGTTCACTTGTGAGTGAAAATATTGTTTTAGAAGCTAAAGTAATCAAACAATTTTTTATAGAGGATATTTAAAAGTTGAGAAGTCTTTGCTTGTAATTTAGGAATGAAGCTGCTGTAATGCTTCACTATTTGAATATCGGGATAGGTCCAATGTTGCATAAAGGTCCCTACCCTTCTTTCCGCTCTCTATTTTATCAAACGAAGTTAATATTTTGTAAAATTTCTAAGTGCGTTATTAATAACGATAATAATAAGAATGTATTTTAATTTGTATAATTTTGTATCATAATTACCAAGTTTTGATAATTTGTAGTCATAAGGTATAGTTATGTACAATGTAATTTATTCATGCACAGCTACAAAGAAATGGACAGAAGTGTGTAGTGAAAAACACTATTTTATTGTTTATAAAGTTGGCTGTCTTTGGTTTTCGAAGATAGGAATAAAATTTCTGCACAGCATACAGACATATATGATGTTCAGGGAATCTTTTTACACATCTTAATCGAGTTAGAACGTGTAAACTTACAATTCAGTTTTGAAACACAAATTTAGAAAACTTACAGCAACAATACACTACTCATAAAACATGGACGAAAAAATGTCCCCTGTAAGATAACAATATGCTTACAATAGTTAAAACACGGAGACACACTCAACAGTTCATTGTTACCTAAACAATAAATTAGTTGAATTAAATATCTATCCATCTCACCGATGGAATGCCGTAAGTTAATATTGAACAGGACAATTCAGCCACTTTTCCCTTGCCTAGTTTCACACCAGGGTGACAAAATGATGAGCAAGTCCTAAAATAAAACACATATACAGTATATACTATATCAGCATTAATATTAGATAATTTCAGCCATACGCTTAACTTCAACATGGTACAGTTACGGAAGTATCTACTGCGGGAGTTGAATATAAACTAACATTTAGCTTTTTATTTTAATATATTTATCGGCAAGACATGCAGTTATAATTAAGCAGTGACATGTCTGAGGAACAGATGTGGCAGGTTTAGTCTAAAGGGTGCCTATTTAGTGCATAAATAGAAGGTAAATAGAAACTAAATAACTGCTAGACTCCCGCAATACATATTTCCGTGACTGTACGACATCCTCGCTGCCATCGTATCGACTAAAAAATGGCGATTAAAACAAGACTAATTTCGCTAAATGATGCATTATCTTCTTCAGGTTTAAAAAGGTAGGTTAAAAAGTTGAGGGAATAAAAGAAGCCATCCGCAGATATCGCCTTTTTCAGTTTTCTTCCAGGTGAAGTAAAAATGGCGAGTATTGTCACTTTCTGTGCTAAGTATAACAAGTAGTCAGTTTTGAAATCAATATTGACAATGTATTGCCAGAGCGGTAGGTCTCTCGAGTCAATTTTAACCCTATCTGCTTTTATATTTCTCCCTCTAAGCATATACAGGGTGATTACAAAAGATTCATCAGGTTTCGTGAGTTTATTTTAAAAAAGACTAATACACTTACAGTAAACCAACATACCGCAAAAGAATTAGAAACTGTCCAAGTTTTAACGTGTCATTTCTCATACTTGTAATTTTCACGACTAGCGACAGAGGGTAGAAGTTGTGAAAATAGTGTCTGGTAACTGTGACAGGTTTATCATTTCTTGATATGCTGCAATTTTGGTTGTTACCACAAATGACACAAGATTTCAATGAATTCATGCTGTAATTAGACGGAGCACCACCTAATTGGCATATTGAGGTGCGCCGGTACCTAAACAAAACATTACCACATCGTTGCATTGGGCGTTGTGCTCCTGGTGACGCACGTTTCACATGGTCCCCTAGATCTCCCTATCTCATGGTTTGTGACCTCTTCCTTTGGGAGTATGTGAAGGTCTCAGTGTTTGTGCCACCACTACCATCCACCAAGCCGGTGTAGCTCAGTGATGGATTGTTGGCATAGCATTCGGGAGGTTCTGGGTTCGATGCCAACGGCCGACCATTCTGACTGAGGCTTTCCCAGGGTTTTCCTGCTTTAATCAGCTATTTGTCACTGCCGATCACCACTGCCTTTAACGAATTATTTTTTCTGTTCTAAAAAGGCTGTAAATCTAATTTCGGTCATGAATTCCCGATGATGGATTCGCTACGTTGATGATTTGGCTGTGGAGCGGAAAGAGGTTATGAAAATTTATGTCGTCGATCTTGTTAAAAATTGCTAAAATGAAGCCAAGACATTACCCTATGATACGTTAGAGTTTCTCATCTGCTATAAATAACATTTTACAAAAAGTTAACAATTAAGATTTCCTTACTTTTTTTACGTCAAATATGAGTGTTACTTGTTTTTAGCTATCTCATATAAACAGCAAAGCAATGCGTGTGGATTACGTAAGGGATTCCTTCAAGAATTCTATTGTGTGCGGGGGAGGGGGTAAAATCAAAATTAGGAAGGTGAAAGTGTAGTTTTGCATGGTTTCAGTTGATTTTTGACCGTATTTTTAACATTAGAGATGCTTTCGAGGATATGGAGGATGACACCCCACAGAGGGTCTGGCGAAATCACTGATTACGTTTATGCAGAGTATGAAGTAAAAACTACGCTTGGAAATGAGTGGGATGCGCCACGTGATATATAAATGCTTTCCTAAATGATCTTGTCTCCCGCAAACAAAAACTGAAATAACGACACT
Source organism: Lepisma saccharinum (assembly GCA_022664845.1). Taxonomy (NCBI): domain Eukaryota; kingdom Metazoa; phylum Arthropoda; class Insecta; order Zygentoma; family Lepismatidae; genus Lepisma; species Lepisma saccharinum. The sequence goes on along the minus strand of JAGDQP010074962.1, from coordinate 2,273 downwards.
AGTTAGAAATGCTACAGTTGCTCTACAATTTCAAATATGAGCTAGTTCCCGATATCTGGACAGTTTATTCATTCTAATTAACTTGTATTTTGCAAAGCATGTACAAATTGTACATGTGTAAATATATTTCTCTGATTACTAATTTGATCGCGTTTAGGTTTTCATCGCGAAAGCAGTTTTGTTGAGTTTAGGCTTGTAAGGATCTGCAAAAAACTTCATTTTACTCAGTATTATTTAACACGAACCGGTTATATATTTGGTCGAATAGATGGCAGCGAAAACATTTGAACTTTTCAAGGTGAAATATTTTTTTTAGTTATGGTTATTCTTAAAGAATTTAACATTGCATTTATACAGTTTTATGATTTACAACTAATTTCGTTTGTATATATTGTTTCGAAAGTATATTAAATGTTTAAAACGTAGTAAAATAAACTATTTCATGCATGAATATTAAATGTTTGACCGATGACAAATTGCATATAATACGAAAAGATAGTACGGATAAAATAGTCGCGCCCCTAATAGTGAATAATAATAGCACTTCCGGTGATTAGTCTCTGAAAACTAAACTCCTATGTGGAAAATAGATTCTCGCTACACAAACAGACAATCAGTAATATCGAATCCCTCAGTTTGTAAGATGCTAGCAATAAATCAAGCTTATTCTTGCCGCTATGACTTTTTAGAAACAATTAAGAACACGTACTAGCGACATTGTTGTTCACTTCTATTACACCGGGAAGCTTGAGAAAGTACATATGTACACCCTAAAACTGTGATATCTTCGTTAACTTTTGTTCAAATTTGACGTTTCGTACCACGAAAGCAAAATCATTTAACGCTCTTTGAAAAGTTACTTGGAAGTGCTTCGGTTAAAATGAGTAGTAGATTTTGAGTAAATTATATTTTTATGAGAGTTATATAAGTAAAAATTTAACCTTATGGAACAAAATGTATTAATTTTGTTATATTTGACAGGTTTATTTTATTTGAAATCATCTAGACTCTTTCCTCCTTTATTTAAGAAAAGAATCAGTATAATTGATCCATTAGCTCTTGATATATTAAACGCGAAAGAGAGTTGTTCCTAATATTAAAAATGACGTCGTTTTGTAATATGACGGAGGACCAGATCGGGCACGTTCTCACTAAAGTAATACATGAATGGTGAATATTCACTGTACAAAGTTTGATGTTTAATCAGATCTGTAACGATCTTTTCGTTAAGCGATTAGATCAAAAGTTAAATAAAGTTTGAACGATTCGACTGTATCATTATCGGATTGTTGCAGTTATCCTGAAACAATTTAAAAAATGTTGAAATTATTATACCATTGGTATTTCTACAAAGAGTAGTTTATGTACTTGTACTTCTCGATAAAAATATAACCTACTTCCAGAGAGATCTTGAAAATCCTGTACTTTTTAGTACAACATGTAGAAACTTAAAGCATAAATCGCCAACATTCATTCAAGCAGAAATCTCCATGGACCTGCGGGAGCTGAACGTCATACAAGACAATGAGGTTGAACAGCAAGGAAACAGCGAGGAGAGAAGCAAAATAGCGAGGTTTCCCCCATCGAGAAGCTTTTTCTTAGCCAGTAGACGCAAAGCTGGCCTCTTTAGGCGTGTGTGAAGTTGGCCCCCCAAATATTTGGGCCAGCCGAGATTTTCCTTGGGCCAGCTAGTACTCAATTTGGGCTGGTTGGGCTAGCCACTTTTAGCTTTTGGGCTAGTCAAATAAAGGAGATAGGCGTGTCCAAAGTTTGGGGGGCTAACTTCACGCTAGGCCCCCAAAAGTTTGGGCTAGCCGAGATTTTCCTTGGGCCAGGTAGTACTCATTTTGGGCTGGTTGGGCTAGCAACTTTTAGCTTTTGGGCTAGTCAAATAAAGGAGATAGGGGTGTCCAAAGTTTGGGGGGCTAACTTCACGCTAGCCCCCAAATGTTTGGGCTAGCCGAGATTTCACTTGGGCTGGGTAGAACTCATTTTGGGCTGGTTGGGCTAGCCACTTTCAGCTTTTGGGCTAATCAAATAAAGGAGATAGGGGTGCCCAAAGTGGCCATAATGACGAAACTCCATCTTAATGATCCGTGACTGAAACTTGGGCTAGCCGAGATTTTCCTTGGGCCAGTTAGTACTCAATTTGGGCTGGTTGGGCTAGCCACTTTTAGCTTTTGGGCTAGTGAAATAAAGGAGATAGGCGTGTCCAAAGTTTGGGGTGCTAACTTCACGCTAGCCCCCCAAATGTTTGGGCTAGCCGAGATTTC
>JAGDQP010074961.1:0-10213 GCA_022664845.1 Lepisma saccharinum | reverse complement strand
TATGCAGATCGGTCGATACCAGAATTCCTCAATACTCGAAACCGGTAGTTATTTCTGACCTTCGGTACTTGGTACTTTCTTCAATACGCAAATGATACATATTTAATTAAAATAAGTTACGTGGACCGCGGTGCCTCAGTTGGTAGAGCGCTTACCTCTGGTGCTTGGGGTCATCGGATCGATCCCTGCTCATGTCATGTGGGTTTTGTGATGGACAAACACTGTATGCGTGGGTTTTCCAGGGTTCGGGAGTGCTCCAGTTTCCTCCCACTTTCTTCATTCCTCCAATTCATCCCATCATCATACATACGGCCTGAGACATAGTTGCCTAAAGGCCTTAAAACAAATTCATTTGAAAAGTACCTAGGTAGTTACTTAATATATAAATTATAGATAGGTTGATACCAGAATTTCTCAACACTCGACGCTGATACTTTCCTTCGGTACTCCATACTTTCTTCCAGTATTAGATTTGCTATAAATTACGAAGGGGAGAGGATCCTTAAACTAGTGGTTGCTGCTAAGTTTCAACATACTACATGTTTGGGTACAAATAAAAAGATTTTATCCGCGGTTGAGATGATGTTCGGAAACAACAATCGAGGATGAAATCCTCATGCACCAAGGAAAATCCCCGGGATCCCTCTACCCCACCGGCAAATCGAACACTGCTTTCTTCAGCATTGTTTTACGATGAATACATATGCAATTAAAAGTATCATGTAAATTGGAGATGGGTCGATATCAAACTTTCTCGATACTTACTTCTGACTTTCAGTACGTGGCACTTCCATCAACATTGTTCTACCCTGCACAGCGCAGGTATATTCTAGGAATATGCTACGAATAACCCCGTCGGGATATTGAAATATTCCAAGGATATTCTCAGATATTCTAAAATATCTGAATGTTCGAAATGAGCTCATATCCTAAGGATATTCCTGGTAATATCAAAAGTATATTTACGAATAAACTTAAGTAGAGAACAATTATTCTTCTTCACAGTTATTATCAGAATATTCCTAAACTCCAACTTAGAATAAGCTTTTAATATTCTGGAAAGTATATCCTTATTTGATCCCAAATTTTCTGGGACATTGTACCCACATTGTGGATCCCTGGGATAGATATCTTGTGCTATGAGGGACAATGCAGATGATACATACGTAATCAAAAGTAACATATATATAATGTTTTCTATCGTTTAACTGTTCTACTGTATTTTCCTCTTCGATCTTAAATATTTACAATAATTCTGCATAATTTGATATGAAATTCTTTACCAGTTCGTTTTAAAATTTGAAACTGTTGAGATAATACTTTTTTCACTGTGGTATATCAAAACATAAGAAAACAAACAATACGACCTAAATATACTTTTCAATGACTGGATGTTATAGGATTTTGTTAAGGAAGCGAAAATATTAAGATATCAAGTATATGGCGCTTTTAAAGGTCACCGAGGGGTTAACCTTTTTTTTTTTTTTTTGGTAGTTCAAATCTCACAATCTGCCACACATCTCCACAAATTGTATCTGCCATTGGTAGGTTCTTTCCCTTCTTTTTTACACGCACATTTGAGATGATTTAACCGATAGTACAAATATTGCGTCTTATTTTATGACAGTATGTGGGTATGTGTGTGGCTGGATAAATTAGGGAGTATTGGGAGTATTGAATTACTGAAAGAACGTCGTTTTACAGGATTCGAAAGCCGAGCGACAGAACTTGACAAAGAAAGAATTCAGTCGCTCTCCGTGAAACTTGAGACTAGGAGGTTCATTTAGGTGCAGCAGAGATCATGCCAGGCGTCGAAGAATTAACGGATGATAAAATTTCTCACCAACCGATCTCTTATTTTCAGTCGGCTTCTCTCCCACAACATTGTTACCTAACATTTTTCTTTGGAACACTCAATAATCTTTTCGTTGCTCTATAATATTCAAAAAAACAATATTACTCTTCGTATTTTACTTACTCTACGTATTTTTTTCAACATAATGCAAAGTGAGTGCGAAAAAAGCAAATATTGGATGCGCTGGGGGTGGGGGTAAATTGGACACTTTCCTGTCTCGATTTTTTAGAGTGTTTTCATTCAGTACTCAATATTTCTTAAATTGTTATGAATTTCTTCTACACTTCCATAATTTTATGTGCTGTTCCCGCCCATAAAATTAATTTTATCTTTATCTTATCTTCCAGAATTTTATATCTCAACAACCAGAGACGTGTTGACACCAGAATTTCTCGATACGCCCGATACTTATTTCTAACATTCGATACTTGATATTCGATATTTCATACTTTTCACAATGTCTTTTAATGTATTAAATAATACATACAATAATTAAAATTAATGTGTAAGTGTATTGCTTTCTATAATTTATAATTTAACTCTGTCCTGAGTCATAGATGCCTAAAAGCGAGGCCCTCGGGATACTCTAACAGGCCTGGATATAAAGCCATAAACCCTCGCGTGACGTAGGCAAGCTGGACTCATGGTTGCCGCTTTCACTAAAGAAGAAAAAGGGTCTGCGACTGTCACCTTTTATAGTAGTGTCAGTTCCTTGAGAGTTGTGTTATGTTCTAAAATTCAAGTCACTGCATGAATTTCTTCGGAATCAGTGAGTCATAATGGTACAATTGTTCGAAATAACAGATTTACATTGTTTCTAGGAAAATACTTGGTTTTAATAGATGGTCAGAATTTGAATTCTTATTAGTCCTTTAAAAACTTTTCAGCGTAGCATAGTAACTCTCACTATTCAGGATAAATTTGTTCAAGCATCTGTTATTAGATAAATATTCCAACGATATGTGGGAGAACTATCAATTGCATAAGTTTTCTCTGAAAGAACAGGTTAATTTATCTTTTCAAGAAGGTCTGAGGTATACCCCTAACACATTAAATTGGGTTTACTCTATTTTTTTTTAAATAATGCAGCAGCATATATGCGTATAAGAAATTCCGCTGACTCAACTTTCCAGTTAATTGATCTTCGAATATGAAAGAACAGAAACCTTGCCAGATACTCATATTAAGTTCATAAGTGAGGAAATTTGCTCGCTCCAAGAACATGAAATTTACTTTTCATGTTCTTTGAGCGTAAATTTACGCTTCAAGAATTACGTAATACGTAAATTTACTTTTGGACTCAATATAGGAAAACCTAGTGTAACTTATAAAGGCAGTAATGTTCAGGTATTTACTGACGAAATGGTAGGAGCAACTACAGTACTCACTATATAGTTATCGTTGTTGTAAAATAGTAGGGATATAGTTGCACATTTCCCTGTAAAAAAATTTAATGCCAAAACGATTTATGAACAAACAGTAGCTGTAATAGAAACTTTAACTTACAGTGGGTTTCACGTCATTACTCTCACATCTATCAATAATAAAATCAACAAGGTTTTCCTCAGTCGCACTAGACAAATGCTGGGATGGTACCTATGAACATGGGCCCTGAAATTTACCTTACAACATCCTCTCCCACACACTATCCCAGCCTGAGCCTAAGATGCCTTAAAATAAATATTCATAAATATAAAAAAATACTTAAAATAAATTTATTTCAAGAACTATGAAACGGGTCATTAAGTTCCAGCTTTAAAACCCGTATGACCTGGATGAAGATATATTTCTTGTATTTGACACTCTTCAGTTGATAAAGTCCATAGGTAATGAATGACTGGTTAAACCAGAACGATGTAGATTAGAATTGTATTATACCTGAGACTCCCTTATGTACTAATGTTAGTTGTTCAAGTTCTTCAAGCCGTGAGAGGGTGTCCACACTCAAGACAATTATAAACATCATTAATAAATTATATTTTTCTCTAACAAATGAACCTGCTACAGTAGAAACAGCATCTATCAGGGAAAATTCTCTATCCGTCTTCTTTAGAGATGCAAAATGACGGGTAGCATGACACTCTATATTGGAAATTGCAAACTTGAAAGTTCATTTTCCCACGCTTTCGACAACTTATTGCGCTGAAACGAAGCAATTGTGTATCCTCAATGGTAGATGTTCCAAAGTGAGAAGTCAATTCCGGAATTCCTACTTTCGGAATTCTGATTTCCGAAATTCCGACATTCCCTCGGCCTGAGCCTTACCTAAAGTCCATAAATAAAATTTAATCCGACATTCTGGAAAACGAACTTTCGAAATTCTGACTTTCCGAATGCTGGATTTCATTCCGGAATTCCGAACACCCTTACTTGATGGTCTATACATTTTTTCTTATTTTCATGAAGTGAGGAGGTTTTGTCGGTGTTATTTTACAACACCCGGACTGGGGTAGGGTGGGGGGGTGCGATAGTCTGAAATCAATTATGGAATTCAGAATACTTTGCATTTCAGAATATGACATTTTGGAATTCCGATACAAAACTTGGCATTCCGAATACCCGAACTGTGCACTGAAGATTAATCTATAATATTCACATATCATTGTTTGAATCTTTCTATATTTCTAAATTTCATCGTTTCTTCTTAATAACGCTTTTAAAATTACCCAAGCATTGACTTCACTAGTTGAAGTATCGAACGATACCGATACTTTGCAAGTATCGGTGGTATCGAGGTATCCTGAATCCATCCCTAAATTTTAATATATTTTACAGAAATTGAAAAAAGAAACGTAATAATGTTATCACATTTTTATAAATTTTGCAAAAAAAAAAAAAAATATTATAAGAACACCAATTGATTGATTTGCATGAAGAAAAAAACGAAAGTTTTTTCAACCTGACCAACTTTTACTTCGGCGCTTAATATGTTTGGAGTTCTTTTATTTTCTATATAGTTTTCGACGCCCCCAATTGCCCCCTCCCCCAGCTTTGGCGCCCAAGGCAGGTGCCTAACCCTCACTACCCCCAGTAGCACACAAACGTGTTTTAAACTTTGAGTTTTGGTTTAGCTCGTTGATTACACCTTAACGGTTGAAAAATGTACGTTTAATTAAAAATCATATTTCAACAAGGACTTGTTCAAAGGATATTCAACGTCGATTCAACTGTTATTTTTTCAACTATGGTATAGATTTTATTTCATGGGATTCTTTCTAATTTAATGTAATAATATTTGTAAATAAAAGCTAATTGAATGAATGCCATTAACTATTATTTTGTGTTCTCTTTGGAAGGTTGAAAACACGTTGAATTTCAATCTATATTCCAACGATAATTTTATTTCGTTGATAAGTCGTTAAGATGACGTGTTTTCAACTATTATATTCGACTGTGCCGTGGATTATCTCTCCAAGTTAATTGCATCAAAATTTGTGCTCGAAAGCGAACAGAATAAAATTAACTACATATCTCATGTTCTCATTTGCATGTTGAAAACAGATTGAATTTTAAACTATCTTTCAATGAACATTTAATTTCGTTAATGTGAAGTGTTTCCACCTATGACATAGATTTCGCTTTTATGTGCTTTTCTAAGGCGACATATTACACTTCTTGACAAATGCACATTTAATAGTGCAGCGATAATCAAAGTGATCAATAAGGAAAATGTACATAACAAAGAAAGAGGAAAAGTACTCTTTATTCTTATTCTTACATGATGGTGAAACGACGCGTCTGGATCTGTGGCGCTTTCAAGACTGTTTTTTCTTATAGATACCGTAAAAGAGTAGTGAATCCCAAGGTGACTCCGTGGTCCAGGGGTTATGTGTCGAGCTAGCAACGACGAGAACGGAACGTTCCAGCTTCGAACCCGGCAGCAGATACTTGGATTATTTAATGTTGGAAAGTTAATACTGAATATCATAATGAAAGTAACGGGCAAAATGAAACTAAATGTGTATACCAGTAGATAGCAACCATGTTGTTTTGGTCAACTGAACCCGTTTATTCATCGTCCGCTTTTTGATTTCAACTAATTTCTTCCCAACCATTATTCAACGTGGAATAAACCGTTGAATACGCGGACATTTCGGTATATTTACATTGTTAAAATAACGTTTAGGTACTAACGTTTAATCCACGTATTTTCAACATATGTGTAGTACTGATGGTATGTTTCTAGTTCGACTACAGTGTAGTCATATCTTTAGTCTAGTTGAAAGTTCTGTCCTAACGTTTTTGTAATATATGTACATCGAAAAACTACATTTCCTAAATTCATCGAGACGAAAAAAAAGATAAGCGAGTTAAGCTCTGGTTATTCGTTAATATAAAGTTTGCAATAAATAGTTTCAGGGCATCCAACATTTAGCTGCCACTAGCTGCAGCCTTCTAAGTAGAAGCTCCCAAACGGGAGAAAACGCATTGCGCGCGTAAATACTTGACGTTGATGCGTATAGAATCCACACCCTTTGTAAATAAAAGATAGCGAAGAAGTGAAGAAATGGTTAACAGTAGTAACGATGTAATGAAATGGGATGAAGTTGTAGAATGTTATGTTATGTTTGTTCGCCGAAACACAGCCGGGTCAAAAAATATTTAGCCGGGCCCCGGAGCCAGCGAAAAGTTTAGTTTGAAAATGGCCAAAACCGGTCATATTTGACATGGCTTCATTTCGTACCAATGCACAACTTTTCTTAAGTACCCGAACCCCAAAATGTCATATTTTTATTACTTGTTTTGCAAAAATTATTGGGCCCTTTAGAGGTTCAGGGGCCCAGTTAAATATTGTTTTAGGACAGCCATATTTGGCATGGCTTTATTTGGTACCAACGCACAACTTTTGATGACAACTCGAACCCCAATTTCTGAAAAAATAATCGGCCCACCCTATTGTTCACGTTACTTTTGAGGGTAACTAAGGAAGAACAACGTATTGTTAAGGAACATTAGGGCCTATTGTTGTTTTATATCTTTGCAGAGTCAATATGCATTATTGTAATTTTTGTAAATCGCATACGAGCCCCCGAATAAAATATTCTGGAAGAAACACTGTTTTGTGCCTGGCGAGACCTCATTAACCCATTTAATTTACCTCATGATAACCAAACTTATGAAGAAATCTCCTGTGATGTAAGCAACCCGTTAAACAGCTGGTTTTTAGAGCTTTCGTTAAGATGAAACATGCTATATTCCGTATACTACGTGAATGTGAAGCATATAGCATACCTATAAGCTCCTGACCAAGATCCAACCAATACTAACTCAGTGCTCAGACGGTATTAATTTCACCTTTTTCTTGTAGGGAGGGGGGTCTCACTGTGCACCTGTCTCCTCAAGTGATTAATTCATCGTTAAGATAAATCAGTAGAGCACCTCGATGATGATCAATGACGCTGTAACAATGCCGTCTCAAGATTTCTGAACTTATCTGTAGTCGGATGGTTGAAAAGTATGACTCTCCACAATCTCAATATTCATTATTATGCATAAGTTATAGTGAGTGAACGAGAAGTTCTCCGCTTTGGTTAGTGAGTCCCCCGCAATTTTCCTTGTTTTCCTAGAGGCTCGGAATAACGGAGAAGTAGGATATTATGGCCAATAGTAGCAGTCTGTGCTCACGATTGTATTCGCGAAATGGCTTCAATCAACTTCATTTGTCCCGGAACCAGATTGCCTTGCGCCACCACTGGACTGGAAACGACAGAATTATAGATGTAGTGGCTTCCAAAAGCACAGGTTTAGTAAACATGTTGAAGCTCTTGTGTAGTGTGTTTATTTTTAATTTTCTTTTGTACGTTTGGTTTGTAAACAAAGATATCCGTGTTTTTACTACGAATCGACTTTTTTAAAAACTATATATAGTGGCTATGACAATTAAAGTGTTGATAGTGAGGCTTCAAGAAATGAGTTGCCCGGGTCCTTGTGGCTGTACCTCTCCGCCCCTACTTTTGCTGTCTCCCAACATCTTAGATGTCGTTGGAAAGGTCTTGCTACTCAAGCGAAGAGCTTCTGAAACAGTCTTGATTGGTGCAATGTGTAAATGTTGCTTACCGATTGTTTAAAATTCAATTTTTCAAATCGCTTATATTCTATTAGTCCTGTCTGTAACAAAATTTTCATGAATAGAAATGTTTTGTGTGAGCACCGTTCCGAAGCACCCCAGTTATCAGTTTTTTCTATACAATTCAACTTTTCAAATTGCTTCCATTATGTTAGACATAGCAGAACCAAACTTGGAATATTACGTTATTCGATACAACACGTTCCCTATCTAAGGACTGCAGCTGTCAATGTTGTTAAACTAGTTTTATGATTATAAAGGATAATCAGTATTCTTGTATGCTGATCATTCCGTAGCATTGACGAATCGCTCCTGAACTGAAACAGAAACATTGTCATATATCGCTGTATTAACATTTCCAACAAATCAATGAAATTATCTAATACCTTTAATTATCTACTAATACCATCATCTACTAATTATAATTTCGATGTTAACTTTTTGAGATGAAGAAGAGAAAGAATTTAATTTCAACTTAATATATCGTTCCACGCAATGATGAGTGGTGATGAATATCATGTGATGAATTTGTAATTTTAATTAAAGATTAATAATGCAAGATAAGGGAGTTTTGCACTAAATGAAATAATATTTTCCAAATCAGGAAACATCAATTAACATTTACACTGCTCCTACCCTTTCTTTGCTAAACACATAGGTTTTATTGTAACGGATACAAGAGTTAACACAAGTCGTTTGGTTTGAAAGAATTAATATGTGATGTTGTTTTGAGCAAAAATTCAATAAAAACAACATGAAATATTAAAAATCCTGTGAAACTTTGCTGGGAATTCTTAGCAACGTTTACAAAAAAATTAACAGAGTACTATACAGTAATTGATAAGAGTTATACGGTATTAAATCCAATTTATTCATCCTTGACCCATTTCTGTACATACAATAATTATTTTTAATCTAATTCACCTTTTAACATAGACCCTTGAATGCACATGTGCTTATCCCATGCATATTAAAATATTTATAGTTTCCTAAAAGAAGAGTTGTTTAACCTGTGCAATCCAATTATTTACAGTCTCCATCACAGCTCATAAAACTTAATTCCAATGCAGGGACGTACTCTTTCAGGCTTGGGGAGGCTATGTATTAGGTGGGTGCTATATCTACTGAATAATACTAGATGTTAGAGCAATTCAACCTCTAGGTCATAATGAAGTTACAAGGGAATTTCTCTTCAAACATTTGATACGAATTAGGTTAGAATAAACAAACAATATGTTTGCTCCCTCTTCCCCTTCTCTACACAGCCCGAGTATAATAAAAAGTAATTTATGGGCAGATAATGTGATGACGAACAATATATATAATATATAAGAAAATGGTGAGATTCAGAAGTGGATGATGTATATATAATAAATAGGTTAGCTTGTGAGCATAAAGGTCCTCCTGGTTTCGTCCACTCACGTCCCCCCGTAATTCCGACCACAAAAAATACACACCAACAATACTTAATTGCTACCACGCTACGCTTGTTTTCCAGGTTATAGAAAATAACTGTCAAGCCTTTCCACAGAAGCGTTGTAAAAGTAGAACTGTGCGGTCAATTCTGGGAACCAATTCTTTTCTCTTACCTGTACCGCACGTACTTCAATTGACAAACTGTATTTTATGCCCTTGTACTCAAAACTGTATGCATCACTTACTGGCAGCAAATTCTCTTGGCCATAGAATGGTACCGTAACTTGGCCATACATAATAAATCAAAATAAACATTAATCTAATAGACACATGCAGTTGGAAATTGCTTTCAGCAAATTACACATACAAAACACGGTAATGTAGATTTATATAAAAAACAACGCACTATTCACATACGCATAAGCATGACACACGAAACTTTGATTATTGCAACTAGGACCACTGCTTGTATTAGGCCTTTTATTTTTATTATTATTTCTCACTTTAATTAATTGAAACTTGTAAAAGAAAACAAGAAACCAAGTGAACTGGTTCAGGACACACTGGTTGCGAAAAAAGAATGCGACCGAATGTTTAGACATGCGAACGACAGTTAACGGATTCGCACTTTATTCATGTCATCTGACAAAAGTCAGAATCTCAGAGAACGAAATACTTTTCATGGACGGTAAAATACAGGAAATAACACTATATCACACTTCATGTTGTGCACAGAATTTTACTTCACTTCTCAGTCGTCCTATTATGACTGGATAAGTATTATTCAATCTCGCCGTCTTTCGTTTGAACAAAGCTAACTTCGGATTTTGTGCAGATAACGTGGTTCATCCATCCCAAGCACTGTAGCGAGTGAT
>JAGDQP010074960.1:0-10213 GCA_022664845.1 Lepisma saccharinum | reverse complement strand
ACAATATTTTTGTGCCCAAACACAGTCATTTTAAAACACTTCTGCGCATCTCACATCTCTAAACCTTTTATTTTTTCTTCTACGTCAATACTTGTCCCCGTTTTCTTCCTTAAAGACACCAAGCAGAACAACCTTGAATACAATCCTTTATCCACAAAAGTGCATGCAATTTCTCCAAGTACTCATTATTTTTAATTATTTCTATATATGTACACAAAAAGTTTGACAGTGTAATGCTATTATTGCAATGTATCTGTAAAATTTTTCATAAATTTCCTTACAAGTACAGTAAAGTTTCCCTACACAATTTCTCCCTTAGATCCTTACAAGTGCCAATGCAGTTGTGCTGAGCTGTGTCCATAGGAGTGTGATTATAGCATGCTATACATGTTAATGTCAATACCAATTTCCAATGGTCTGTACTGCTTATTATACAATCAGGACTACCTTTGTTAGTACAACATTCACATACCATCATTATGTAGTTCCATCAGTACTTAGGTTCGAGTCTTTTGTTGACCATCTTTATAGAATTTGTTCACGAATCACAATATGTTGTCCTATTATCAGTTGTCCAATAAAATGTAAGCAAAACAAATGCTTTAAACCACATTTGCAAACTCAAGTACCGTCAATGTTACATGAATAAAGTATTTCTTTAAGTCATTCGGGTTGACAGCAATATCCATCCTTAGTTGGGTTGAATAAATATTTTATCTAGCACAAACAACAACGAGTTTTCAAAACTTTTGTTATATTTTCTTAATCTATTCATCAGCATATATCTTTATACCAACTTTCAGGTTTCTATCTTAAATTGTATGGAAAATGGTTCTTCCATCCGCCATATTTGTTTAAAGATGGCGACCTTTTCAAAAACTTTTTACATTTTCGTAATCTACTTGTCAAAATACATCTTTATACCAAATTTTAGGATTCTATCTGAAACGGTATGGAAAATGGTTATTCGCTCGCCATACTTGTTTTAAAATGGCGACTTCTCCAAAAGCTTTTTACATTTTCGTAATTCTTTTGTACTGATCAACGTTTCTACCAAGTTTGAAGTTTCTATACTTAGCCGTTTAGGCTGCGTATTCCTTCAAAAAATAATGTCGGTGGCCATATTTGTTTAAAGATGGCGACTTTTGTACAATTTTCTCGTATGTCTGTAATTCTTTTCCAGTAGTCAACGTTTCTACCAAGTTTCAAGTTTCTAGTCATAGCAGTTTAGGCTGTGTATTCTTTCAACAAATCATTTCGGTGGCCATATTTGTTTAAAGATGGTGACTTATAAAATGTTTTCTCATATGTTTGCAATTCTCTTGCAGTAATCAACTTTTCTACCAAGTTTCAACTTTTAGTTCTATCCGGTTAAGCTGTGTATTTTTTCAAAAAATCTTTTCGACGGCCATATTTGTTTTAAAGATGACTACTTTTGTACAATTTTCTAATATGTATGTAATTCTTTTGCAGTATTCAACGCTTGTATCAAGTTTCAAGTTTCTAGGCCCAGCCGATTACGCTCTGTATTCTTTCAAAAAATCTTTTCGACGGCCATATTTGTTTAAAGATGGCGACTTTTGTACAATTTTCTCGTATGTCTGTAATTCTTTTGCAGTAGTCAACGTTTCTACCAAGTTTCAAGTTTCTAGGTCTAGTCGTTTAGGCTCTGTATTCTATCAAATCGTCATTTCCACGGCCATATTTTTTTAAAATGGCGACTTATAAAAACTTTTCTTAAATTTCTTCAATCTAATAATAGCAATACGTGTTCACATAAAATTTCAGTTTTGTAGCTCAAACGATGTGCAAAATAGATTTTATGTCGGCCATATTAGTTATAAAATGGCGACTTTTTAAAAATCAAAGGCAAAACCAGAATAAGTACATTTCCTAGCTTCAAAACCAGTATATACAACATTCACGTTTCGTCATGAGGTTTACGTCCTGCATTCAAACCTTTTCAAATTTACCCACGCTTTCGGAAGGTTTTCTGTTCGAGTTTAGTCAAATTGTATTTTATTCAGTAAAATCACATGTTCTTTTATCTCATTTTCTGTATATCTCAACGATATTCAATAATTTTGCACATGTATGCTATCTTTCTGTAATTAACCAACGCTTTCGGCAGCTTTTAGTACTATTTCCGTCAATATTACATTTTATTCAGTACAATAGGTTCTTTTTTCTGTGTCAGTTTTTGTATATGTCAATACCAACTTATATTCAACATTTGTACAATTTACCAGCGCTTTCGGGAGCTTTTAGTACTATTTCCGTCAATATTACATTTTAGTCAATACAATAGGTTCTTGTTTCTGTGTTAGTTCTTGTATATGTCAATACCAACTTATATTCAACATTTGTGCAATTTACCAGCGCTCTCGGGAGCTTTTCTATGCAAATTTAGTCAAATTACATTTTATTCGGTACAATAGGTTCTTGTTTCTGTGTCAGTTCTTGTATATGTCAATACCAACTTATATTCAACATTTTTGCAATTTATCAGCGCTTTCGGGAGCTTTTCTATGCAAATTTAGTCAAATTACATTTTATTCAGTACAATAGGTTCTTATTTCTGTATCGGTTCTTGTATATGTCAACACCAAGTTATATTCAACATTTGTTTCAATAAGATACAACAAACGGTCTAGTAGACGTCAAAATGTATATCAGCAGTAACTCAATGAAAGCCTTTCTTCAATTCAAAGGTCCAACTAAAGTAAGCAGGTTTCCTAGTTTCAAAAATCCGTATATTTCACATTAGATTCAATAAGGTACAACAAACGGTCTAGTAGACGTCCAAATGTGTGTTAGTTCAATATATAATTATGTCATAAGGCGACATTCTGCCATCAGCATTATTCCTAAAACAAACAACTAAAGTCTTCACATATGTATTTATCAGTCAGCATTAGTCAAATGTTTCAATACCCGTCCAAGTATTATCTTCAGTAACCATCACCATTATACCACAACAACCTTAATGTTAAACTTTAACCATTGGATCTGCCACAAGGCAACAAAATCTAACAGTTGCAGAAACTTAAACTTTAAACAATGGATCTACCACAAGGTAACAAAATCTGACATTTGGAGCAAGTTAAACTTTAAATATTGGATCTGCCGCAAGGTAACAAAATCTGACACTTGGAGCAAGTTAAACTTTAAATATTGGATCTGTCACAAGGTAACAAACATTTACACTTGGAGCAAGTTAAACTTTAAATATTGGATCTGCCTCAAGGTAAAAAATCTAATACTTGGAGCATATTAAACTTTAAACATTGGATCTGCCGCAAGGTAACAAAATCTGACACTTGGCGCACGTTAAACTTTAAATATTGGATCTGTCGCAAGGTAACAAAATCTTACACTTGGCGCACGTTAAACCTTAACCATTGGATCTGCCGCAATACCATTTTTTTCTTTCAACGCAAGTCAGCAAAATAGTTAAATTTATGTCAGTTAGTTAATTGTTAATCAAACTAATGTAATTACTAAATATATTTATTTGTGTGTCATATTCAAAGGTATCTGAAGTTTTTTGCATTCATATCTATTGTCGACAATAATAATTTCATTTTTTATTTCTATCTTCTCTACCCTTTCTGCTTCTTCTTCTTAAACAAAATTAATTCTAGGCAGAAGGCTCTGAGTTGATTAGATCTTCTTCTATTGTCTGGTAAAGAAAGGGCCGTGAAGAATAAAGGTAACTTTTTTTTTTCAAAACTGATTAATTTGCTGTTCTTCTTCTTCCGACAAGATGAAACAAGATTTCAGGACCAATGCGTTTCTCTCTTCCAAATGTGGTAAAGGGGTGAGGATTTTAATTACGTAATACGTTTTTGTGTCGCAAAAACAATTAGCGAGCTATCAAATTCGAGAGTAAATTTAAAAAAAAACAGAATGATTAATGATCTCGTTATACGAAGATGCGTTGCCACTACTATCCAATATGAACTATTATTACTGTATGTCTCCCATATTAGTCAACCACTGCCGGCTGGTCCACTAAAGTCCTGGTACCACTTAGCTTTGCATGTCATAGACCAGGTAAATGGGAGACTAAATTGTAACAAATCTTTTCGAAATGAACACTGGAACATATTTAACACTTTGCGCTTTCTGAATCTTAGAAGCACTGTTATAAACATATGTATCCAGTATGTTAGTATGTTTACATGGTTCAAGGGGTAAATTGTAATTTATGGTAGTCAAGAAGTGTAAAAATTACAGCTATGGAGCTATTTAGATTCCCTTGCGATTGGGTAGACACATGGAATCTGTTAAACGTCTAATAATAAATATAAAGTGACTAACCCGTTTTCGCTGTTTCGACATAATGTCTAATATAATCTGTATGCTTTTGTTCAGTTCGAATTTAATTGCCATAACTGCATATAATTGCATATCTGTGTATCTATTTGTCTTTATCGTTTTATAGTCATTATCAAACAGGATTGTGTATGCTTAATATAAATTAGTGTTATCGTTACCTCGTACCTACTATGTCACAGATTCCTTGCATCGATTTCATTGCATTGATCACAATGTACTTATCCATGCACTGCGAAGGTCATTGCGAGTGACCATTAAGGATTGCTCGGCGCACATATTTAAGAGGCTATCCCTTCTCACGTCTCGATAAAGTTGATATCGCACGGGAGGAAATTCATGCAAAGACACAAAATAATGCCAAGTAAGCGGAGATGGGTTAATTAAAGCCAGATTATGTCTCATGGAATGCATCTTGCTATCGCCTTATCGGACACATTCTAATCCCTTCTGCTACCGTAAAGAGTTCCCTCTTCTTCACTAGTCTTTCTGCTTTATTCTCCAATAATTCAAGATGGCCATGCGTACATTTTTCGATATTAACGAATTCCAAAAATATACCTATTAGTTTATCCCTCTACGGAATCTAATCTGGAATTAATAACTAATTTATCTAAGTTACAGTGTAGGCATTCTTTTTCTGTTTTAGAATTTTTTAATTATATATATATACAAGTTAAGCCTACGTATAGTGAGGATAATGCAAGTAATAAATGAAGGAAAATTTAAAAGGACTGGGAAGGCCTCTGGACAAGGTGAACCAATGGTGATTTGTCATTACCTTCCTCTGGATCATAAGTGAAGAGAAAAGAGGAACACCCACGCCCTGAACAGATTTGAAGCTCATAAAGCTGTGTCGGACGCGTTCCCAGAAGTATTCCTTAATGAGCACATCTACCTATGTGGCCAGGGGTCTTACGCAGTTAACGGCTACATATGTCAATATTTTTCATTGTGCAGTGTTTATTCTGCTAGATGTTTTCATTCAATCACACCTGGAGTTAATTTAAACGTTGCCTAAAAGCAAATGTAAGTATAACAACATATGATATATAGATTTCATATAAATATTATCTGTATGATGTACATAAAACAATAGGGATTTCGTGTATTTCTTCCATACGCAAGATGGCGGATGGCCGCAATTGACGGGCGGCCATTTTCAGTTTCAAAATTTGGCAGCTTGGGCGTCTCCTTTTAATTTAATTCCTCCAAGGTTATGACACACATTAGAGCAGACGACGGTCAACTCCACAAACTAGCACCAGATGAAGCGGATAACAAGAGAGAGGGGGCTGAAATCAATGTAGGAGAAGCAAGAAGAACCACCCCTACAATCGCCTTTAACAGAGACCTGCACACAGCAAGAGCCATCACTCAATCCCCGAGTGGTTAGCTCCTCTCCCTCCGTTCGCTGTTGGCTAAGTGACTGGAACATCCTTGAACGCAGTTGGCTAAGTGACTGTCCTGGCACCTTCCCGCACACGCAGTTGGCTACGTGACTTGTGTGTACTCTCACCTATAAACCTAACTTCTTCTGTACGCAATTTGCTAAGGAACTGGTACAACTACCTGACACACAGTTGACTCTGTTACTGGTGTCATCCGCACATGTAGTCGGCTAAGTGACTGGTGTGTACTCTAACCTTAAACCAATACTTCTCCTGTACGCAGTTTGCTAAGGAACTGGTACAATTACCTGCACGCGGTCGGCTCTGTGACCGGTGTTTTCCTATGTACCTTAATCTCTATCAAATCACCCATGAAGAAGAAGATATCTTAGAAGCCGTTCACACTAAATAATTTGTGATTCAGAATCCTACGGGATGTAATTTTGTTAACTTGACTCTTTTATATAAATAAATGGCTGAGGGCTGAAACCACTCCCGAGTATCATGTCTCTACCGATCCAAAATAGAAGGAACATTACGTGGTGGTAGGCGTCGACTTCACATTTTAAGGGTGAAGGAGACAAAAATTGCCCAAAGAGTGCACAAAAAAAAAAAAAAAAAAAACAAAAGAACAATAATATTTTATCGTGTCAAGCGACTATATTTTGTTCCTTAATATCACTGCTTGTCAGATACATAGTTTATATTACTAGGTTAGGTTAGGGAATAAGATTTTTAAAATGACATCAAACAAATTCGTCACGAGCATTTTTTTATGGGTAAATGCAGGAAAAAAGGGGTCAGGTGATCGAAATACACATTTTGATAAAGAAAGAGAAAATAGTGAAAACAGCAATATGGCAACTCCATTAAAGCCATCATTAAAACTCCGGATTTGACTTACATATTTCGTTCAACAGTACTCAAATCATATCAAATTACTTTAATCAAGAATATTATAATTCAAGATTTAAACTACCAGTCAAGAATATTGTAATTGCTAAAAAGCAATTATAGATTCTTTTAGTTTTCTTCCTGTTTCTGTCCATGAAGCAAATACTATTATATTTAAATGTTCAAAAGAACATATATATTAATTTTAGATTACTATATAAGAACTATTAAATTTTCATTATAAGTATGTTACCAAATATCATTAATCACTCCAAATAAAAACAGCGTGAGTTTCATTTGTTGAACAAAATGAACACTAACTTGCAGTAATGACTAACTAAATTTAATAAACCATTGTGGAGTATAAAACATACTATTTCTAAATGTAACACTATAAATAGATCTACTTTAAGAAGAAAGGTTTCGCTATAAGTTGTTCAGGAAGACTTTGCTCACTTAATGAAGTCCAAACGAATATGTTTATTTGGAACATAAATGAGTAACGAAGACAATATGAGAGTTCACGGAACAAAGATGCGGTTTATGCACATTAGTAAAGGAATAACATGAAGTTACCATAAATTCTGACTCTAATTATTAGCCTTCATAAATATGACATTGGTCGGATATTTAAGAACAGTATAGCCTTCCGCTTTACAAATGTAAGCATTATTAGGCATGTGATATTTTAAAAAAATATTATAAGTTTGGGCTATTGGTAGTTACGGAGTAGAAACATAATTTGAAGGCCACTAGCATGTATTAGTATATGCTAAACATCTAAATATGTTTAAAATCTTATTATTTGCTTTGTACGTTCCAAGCTAGGTCACGCAGAGCGGGCTCGAGTGGTGTTCGAACTGTTCCCCGAACTGAGCGCCAAACGTTTGGGAGGGCCAGTCATTTCCAGCGTGAGTGTATCAAAACGGGTAGTATCAAATTATAGTGTTATATTACTATTTATAAGAGCGCTTCGAAAATTTGGAACAGAACGCCGATTGACTTAGAGCCGGCTCTGAGGTCAGGATTGGCGATTAACTCAGAATACTTGTTCCATTTTCTACTGTAGTTATATTAGTGGATCAGAATAGCATTTATAAATAAGTATTTAGCCAGCTCGTACTATTCCATTTCTATTCCTACAACCTAAGCAAAATAAAGTAATAAAATGGTCGTTTTCGAAGTTAGATCCCCACCATTTTTAAACAGGGGCAACATATCGATCCCTGAGTTGATCTAAATATTTTCTCTCATCAAGATCTTTCAAACGGTATATTACTCTACCCCCCTTGCAATTTGAGATTTGAGTTGGTTCTCTCCTACCCCGTCTAGGGGGGGGGGGGGTAGAGGTACTATTATTTTCACGTAAAATATTCGCCTCCCAAAATAACGGAATAAGTGTTTCAGCATGTTCTCACATTTATGTTGGTTCCGAAGAAAATGGGTCGGGATACTTTTTGGAAGCGATAAAACTTGAGTTCTCTCGTGGGAACACTAGAACCTTGCAGACGTTACTGTTTAAGAAATCAATAGTACACGAAATAATTTTGCAAATGAGCATTTTCCCACCTCGTACACTTCTCTTTGACTCTTACAGCCTCAGGATAAAATGTAATAAAATTTTCTATTTCGAAGTTTGACCCCCGCCATTTTGAATAGGGGGCAACATATCCATCCCAAAGTTGATCTAAATTCTTTCTCTTCAAGACTTTTCAAACGATGTATATAACTCAACCCCCCTTGCAATTTGATCCCCTTCCACCCCCACCCCCCCGGGGGTTCAGAATTATTATTGTCGTTTGAAATGTTCGCCTCTTAAAATTGTGGAATTCGTTTTTCGGCATTTTCTCACATTTCCATTGGTTCGGGAGAGTCCACAGACTTTGTGGACACCATGAGAGAGAGAGAGAGAGTTTCTGAAATAATAAATAAGAAAATCTCTAAAAGTTTGACTGTTGTACTTTAAAAAAAAAAAGAAACATTAGGACAATCGCCTGGTGTAACCGAAATAATCCTAGAAACCTCGGCCTGTACTGCCAAAGGATAACTCAAAACGATTGCCTCACTATTTAAGTGTCACAATCCGAATCAAAATAACTAATACAGAACCATTAGCCATAAACCTCTCAAAATGGTTTCTAATGCTTCGTCCTAAGAGTAACAGTATGCGATAAGTTTCAAGTATAAACATTCACAAGGATTTCTCCATAACAAATGTTAAGAAATATGAACTCTTGACATACAAATATGTTATATGTTAACAAATATCAAATAAATGGTCGTAAGAAAGAAGAGTTTCACAAAACGAGCTACAAGCAAGAATACAAAGTGCTTTAAAACTACAAATTTAATGCAAGGGTCAATTACAATATGAAAACGAGCAGTGAAAATAATTAAACGCTAAATAAAAAATAGCGTAATAATTCTACAAACAAAGGTAACTAAAATTGCGCCATCTCCTGTTGTAATTGAAATCACTAAAAGGAAAAGTTAAATTCAACTAAAAGTCTCAAGCTGCATGAAACATTTAGAAATAATGCTAAGACAAATGAAAAAATTTCCACCTACATTTTTCTCTGACCGAATGTATTGTTTATGTTGTACGAAACGTGCAAAAGATGTTCGTCCTGGTTTACGTTTAATTATCACATTCATTAATTTCGCTTGGGATTTCACTTTATTGAACAAATGTGGCAATATATCACTATACACGTGATAGGGCCTATATCGACATGGCGTGTTCTAGGTATAGTAGGCCTAGATTTTTATTAATATTAAGAAAAGTTTTTCTTAATGATTTTATCCACGAGTTCCATTTGCTTTCAGATTCCACTTACTCAGTAAGTTTTAATTTTTTGCTGTACAACATCCCTTAATATCAACACTGTATTATTGCTTTTTAAATCATATAGCTAGATATGTAGTGCACTAAATCTATTGTGTGTTATACGTTGAAAGCATTTCGTTCACGTTTTCCCACTACATTTGATGCTACATTTGTGTTCACTAATTTCTGAACCTACTACATTTATGCTGTGATGTACAATCAGTAACGTGGATAAACTCCTACCCCAACATAAACATTTAATAATCGTCATTCATCGAGTCACTTCCGAACGTTTGTAGCAGAATTTTTTTCATTTTTGTATGTCTCTAACTTCATCATCATTATCATTACTATTCTGACGAAAGCGTAAGTATTTTAATAGACGTTAAGCCCTCTCTATTCATCCACACCGTGCGATTTCCGTTTGGTCTCATTGTATTTTCCATAAGAATGTAAATACTTCCTCTCCCTGTTCTCCTTTCCCTTCACCAATACACTCATTGAATCCCTTTGTATACAGTCACTCTGTAACTGTAACTGTCATTACCTTAACAGTTTCATCTTCTCTTCTTCATTGCCTCAGGACTCCATCATTCTTTGCTACCCTATCCTTCATTTCTTCATTAAGAATCGTCTGTGTCCATCTGCTTTTCCCATTTTCTCCATGTTCACATTTGGAAGGCTTCCAATTTTAATTCTTTGCTCTTTCGCATAGTCTCTCTATGATAGAATGCTCTACAATGAAGTTTTGAAATTCTTCAAT
>JAGDQP010074959.1:0-10213 GCA_022664845.1 Lepisma saccharinum | reverse complement strand
AATTTAAAATTTTACGCACGCGATTGCTCGTTGACGGGCGCCGAGAGCACGGTTCGTCTTTCACCTCTTCCTGACCCTCCTTAAACATGTTGTGCCATCGCAGAACTTGGGATTTTGAGAGGCTCTCACCCCTCAAAGGCCTGCTGCAGCATGGAAATGTCTCAGTTGCAGATTTACCAAGTCGCACACAAAATTTGATGGCGTATAGTTGCTTAACGGGGCGCTGCATCTTTAGCTTATACCACGCACTACGAACGAGTTTGTTTTTTGCCGATTCTGACCGAGTGAGAGCTCGGAGACAACTGAGCTTTTGCATGTTTATTGATAGACCCACCACCACCGATTCCCTCTGGCGCACAGTGGGAGATTTCATCAATCTAGAGGAACTTGATTCAATTTTGCGACAACACAATATAGCAACGAATAACTGCAATGTAGATAGCTAAATATGTCGTTGGCACGAAATTGCCAGGAATTCGGAGGAAGGTCGCATGCAACGGTGGCAAAGAGGGCTTGAAGTGAAGCAACGAGGTGTGCGCGGGCAGAGCCTGCGACAGGTTCCCATTGTGCTAGCAATTCATTTGACCTGTGTCGTGCTGTGCTGACACGTAGTGATCAGTGCAGTGCTGAAGTAGTATGGCGGGTGTCCGAAGGGAGGATCGAGCATTTGAACTGTGCATTGCATTGTAAGGTTACTGGAGAGCAGCAAGGTGAAAAGAGTGTATGTGAACGTGTGGAAAAAATCGAGATTGTGAATTATAAACAAGGTTTGAATGAGGTGTTCAGCCTGCTGAGTAAGTGCATCTGAAAGCATATTTAGGTGAGTAGTGAAAACAATCTCGAGAAACCTTACGCAAGAACGTGTTGTTGTGGGAATGGCTCCCGTATTTACATGGCGTGCTATATACGATTGGTGGGCACAAGATGCGTCCGCAAATCGGGTGGAAGGTGTAACGAAGATCATAATGGAAGGAACTAGGGTAGAGTTGACCACGAGTTCGCGAGCAAGAATAAGAAAATGTGTCCATGATATACAGGTTAAATGGGACAAAGTCCATCGGATAGGTTTTTGGACGACAAAGCAACCTGGTTGGAAAAGGATGTCGACTTGAACATTGCGCCTGATCCGCTGGGAATCAACCAGCAACGAGGAACTGTCGAAGGCTTACTACGGAATTAAAACTACGGAAAGTAGAAAAACGCGACTCGGCAGTAATCGCGAAGGAGCCTTGTTGTTCTTCGCCCACAGGGGACATGAACGTCAAGAAAGCTCGAAGATCTTCGCGTCCAGTTCCGGCGAAAGTATCAGCAGATGAAGTTTTAGCGTTACTAGTTGATGCGAATTTGTCGAAACACCAGTATAATGTCGTGCGTGATCAGGCAAGAAGAACCAGCTGTAATATTTATTCATCATGTGATAAGGTTAAAGAGATGCTAAGCAACGTTGTTACCGGGTCACAGAAACATCCATGGATATTCCGGTACAGTTCCTTCTTGATCATGTTTCGAACCTTGTCCGATATTCGCAACATTGACATTGTTCTTAGGTGGGACTGTAATGGTGCTCAACAAAGTGTGTATCGTTAAAACTTTTTAAATAAGCATTCAACTGACGAGAAAGTTTGTTTAGTGTCCCTATTCAAATATACAGCGTCACTAACAATCAGAACTGTGTCATTCGGCAAAATCCGCGCTATCCTCCACCAGATATTGTCACCCCAGAAGGTTTGTGTTTGGAAAAGAAACTGTTGAGGTTGTACAAAACGAAGTCCAGAAAGTAGAAGAACAGATCGCGCGCGAACCTCAATCCCATCATAATTACTGTAGGTGGTAAGGAATTTATCGTTCGGCCTAAGATGATTTTTGTATGATTGGTGGAGAAGCCTGTAATACTGTATCCGTATGTGTGTCTACGGAAACATGTTATTTATGTGAAGCAAAACCAAGGGAGAGGAATAATCTTGGTATGCTTTCTCAGAAGAATGTAGGTCAGAACTTTTTTACTCTCTCCGCTTAATTCTTGGATACGTTTTATGGACTGTATTTTCCATATTGCCTACCGACTAGCTATTAAGACATGACATATAGGCGGCAAAGCAAATCGGATGAAAATGGAAGAAAAAATTGAAACATATCGAAGAAAAATTCCGTAGTGAGCTCAAAATATTGGTAGATATGCCAAAACAACAATCAGGAAATATGAATGACGGCAATACAGCTCGCAAGTTTTTTAGGAATGCTGACACATCGTCCGAAATAACTGGGGTCAATGTAGAGTTAATTAAGAGATTTCACATTATTTTAGAATGCCTAAATTGTGGTTTCTCGGTTGAGACAGACAAATTTGGTGAGTACACTCGTTGCACTTTGAAACTGTATTTGCGAGAGAGTTCTTGGTATTATATGCACGTCAGTGTGGACGAAGTCCTATTTCACGGGAGAGATATTATAACTGCGAGTATTCTACCGATAGATCAGCTTTCAGAAGAAGCACAGGAGGCTCGAAATAAGACAACAGGAAATACAGGGAAGTCTTTACACGAAAAATCATCCAGGGTTAATACCAACACGGATTTAATTCACAGATTCCTGATCACCTCAGATCCAATATATTGCTAGTAAATGTCTTCCTGTCAAGACCAAACGTTCAGACATAAAGCTAAAAGCGCCTTGTATGAATGAATCCTCGGACCATTCCGAATACAGCAGTGATTCAAACTAATGAACATCCTTAATTTTGCGTACTCTGTGACTTCCTTATTTTTGTTTTGTTATCCGGACTACCCAGTGTTCTGTATTGTCACTAAAGGTTCATTTAGATATAAATGGCTACCTTACAAGCCGATCGCAGCAATCCTGTTTGTTACTTCCACAAATTGCCTGCAAGACTGGTCACTACATATATGTGTTTACGTTTCTCACAAATGTGTCACTTCTTTTGTAAATAATACAAATGCAACATTCTTTAGCATAGACGACATAGTTTATTTCAATCGAATTTCAAGTCCAAACCTGCCACAGGCACATATGAATCACACTGAATAAAGTTCCTCTAGAATGATGAAACTGTGCGGCGCATGCGCACTGCGGCCAATACGAGCATCAAACAAAATGTGGTCCCATTACTTTCCGGACAAACCCTATAAGCAGCGTGTCGGGAACAATATAGATTTCGCCAAATTATTATCTACCTTATTATTTTTTTTAAATGTTTAGAGGGTCAAAAAAACTGGGCACGGCCAGTTTGAGAGACATTTACCCTATGATTAATGTCAGCTTGTCAAACATGAGCATTGGGCGTAGAAACACGGTACCTTCTGATAGCTCCACGTAGTATAGCATATTTATTGTTTGGAAAATATGTGTTCTTTCGGGGAGCGTAGACAGTTATCAGAAGTGTACACACACACAAGCGACAAAAAATTCACTTTCTCCTCAGACATCACTGGAAAATAGGACTTTGCTGCCGCTGCAGAAATTTGTGCAGTCCAGATGGTAAGTAAATGAACTGAACTGCCACTGTCTGGTTTCACAGTTCCACATCTAGGGACACCATCATTCAGAACAAAGGCTGTTCGGGGAGACCAGTTGTGGTGAATGATAAATCGTTGAGCAGCCACCAGCCCTCCGCTAGGACCTCGAGCTTCATGAGCCATCAAGCATAATCACTGCTGTGGGTGTAACATCTGAGAAGGCCCAGAAACATGTCACCGTGTTGTTTTTAAACCACAAGGATATGAGGTTTTAAAGAATTGTAATCAGTGACAATAATTCAGCATTTTACTGAAACCTTGATGTGAGTAATAAGTAGCAACAGGCTGGTGAACAAGTAGCAGGTGTCGTTCAACGGGGAGGTTTAGTTTAGAACATAAGGCAATGTTGCCAGAACTTTCATTCAGATGTTCACCTTGAGCTTGTTTCCGAGTGTCGTGTGGTTGATATCGAACAGATGGAGCAGACCAGCCAAACTAAGAACAAAGTGCTCTCCCAAGTTTGACCTGGCACCATCTACTCACATCATCAGTGCGAGGTACCACCATGAGATTGAGCAATTGCCTTCATGCAAAATTAATCTGTGTAACGTGTTGTTACCCTATTATAAATAACTTTAACATGACTTAATTTCGTAAATTGTGATGCGAATCATACCTGATGAGAAAATGAATGTGGATATAACAGAATGGGATTCTTCTTCCGTGGAAAAAAACAATCACAATCAATTTACATAAATATACTTCCCTGAAGGAGACGGGGTGAATGGGGTAAAACTGATAGTAACTTATTACAATAAAGATGCTTATCATAAGGAGGAAATAAAACAACAGAAATCTGCCTGATTTACAATGCTTTATTGCAAAAGAAAAATTCTTTTTGCAAGATCTTTCTTCCAACAGCCTTCTCAAATAAAATCAAACTTAAATATTCAGTTTACATACTTGCTTTTGTATCACGGACAAAGGACATGAAATTAAAATAAAATTTAAATGATCTCTTTTTTACGAAAATTTCTTTAAAATATATAGTATACATACAAATATTCAATTTCTTTCCTTCATAAAAATAAATTTAATAATTATACTTTTCATCATATACATGTCTAGCTCATTCAACAAGGCAAGCACAAGCACAACGCAAGTTCTCCTTATAACAGACTTTCAGCAAATCTGAAAGAAGTAATATTTAGAAAAAGTTCATATAGAAAGTTCCAAGTTCTGTAATCTGAAAAGTACGAATATTTCATTCACTTTATTGTAAACCATTTTTCTAACCACATTTTAATGTGCAACTTTGGTGTTAATTGCGATCTGTACTTTCTAGCAGTAATAATTAATTATTCTAGTTCTATTCCTGTGTACATGTAAGTATATGCATATAAAATTAGTTACAATATACAACAGACTGGGAGGAGGGCACTGTACATAGATACAGACATTTTCTAAATTACTAGAGTTCTTTTGCCTATGTATATACATTTCCACACACACACACACACACGCACTCACTCACATACACACTTCTTTTAATCGCTCCGGCTTTCTTCACGCATTTTAACAGGCATTTTTAATGAAAACTACTTTGTAGACATATAGTTATAAATATTTTTTTTTTTGTCTTCACAACAACATTGATTATAAATATTATTTATGACACCTCATCTTATTGTTGTTATAAATGAGTATGCAACAATCTATCTGAAAATAAACTGTATTGAATAACAAAATATTAGAGCATTTTTTTTTTCAAGCAGCTAATTGTTGTATCACATTTTTTTGTTTAAGAAAACGAACCGCATTATTCACAGCAGTTGTTTTTTATAAAATATATCTATATATTTCCAATTAGTTACTTTCTTCACAGAATATTGGTTACGAATCACTTTTTAATACCAGTGCGATTTATGAAAAAACGAGAACTGCAAATATATCGTTTACATTTTCGTAGTAGTAGTATCGCATCGTATAAACAGCTGAATGACAAGTACATAAACAGTAAAAGTACGTTTCAACAGTCTTTTTTTTGTTTGTTTGAATACTTTAATTTACTTTTAAATTACATCCACTAGTCTCCTAACTGTTTCTCCATATCGGCATCACTAATATCGAAATCTTCGTCACCAAACAAAACTTGAT
This sequence comes from Lepisma saccharinum, assembly GCA_022664845.1. NCBI lineage: Eukaryota > Metazoa > Arthropoda > Insecta > Zygentoma > Lepismatidae > Lepisma > Lepisma saccharinum. The sequence continues at coordinate 4,583 of JAGDQP010074959.1, read as the reverse complement.
CCAACGCTGAAAAGTACACAAAAGTGGATAATTAGTCAAAATCGGTGTACTGAAGAAAAATATATTTCTGAAATTTCACTGAAAAAAAAAACTAAAATGTTATTCTTGGACTATCATATATTTAAGAATCTTATTTTTGTTCGAGTTATTAATTTTATTTTGAATTATTCTGAAAATGTTATCTGTATTGGTACCATTGGTATTAGTACGATTATTTTTAAGTAATTTTGTTTTTCTGCTACTTAGTTGAATTTTAGTTTATTCAAGGTGTTTTGGCATCTTTGGCTCAGGCCGGGATGAGAAAGGTACCGGCCAGGACCTTACTTAAGGTATCATCTCGGCATTGACCTGGTGAAACCGAGGGGGAAACGTGATCGGGCGCGGAGTTCAAATACGCGTACCGACCCACCCACAGCCAAGCTTCTAAGCCCGCGACGTTGCCGCCTTGACCACGACGGCTGGGTATTTACAACTTAGTATTTTTCAATCTTATGCCCTGACAGCCTTTTATATTGTAAATATATGATTTAATATGAAAAAAAGTGTAAATTGATGTTATATTGTTTTACCACTAATGTAGAACGGGCTATGAACGTTACTTTCAGTTGCTTCCAGAAAAATGTAAGTGTCTCTGTTTTAAAGAACTCATCCCTTCTAAGGACTGACTGATTTAAGTGTCCTATCGTAGTATATTGAATGAGCTCTTAAAAAACTGATCATACGACCTGCTCTAAGAGAACACTGTATATGTATTAATTTAACTTCCTTGTAAAGCCTAATGTTTCTGTTTGTGTGAAGTTGAATTAAAAGAGTCTTAGTTGTATAATAGTATCTTATTTCCAGCCAATCGATCATAACTCACGTAGCTTATCGAAATCAAGATGTAAAACATAATTTAGAATAAATATAGGTAAGGCGAATAGAAGAAAATACCGATGGACCTGACTGGTAATCATCCAAAGATCGAAACATTTGCTTTCAAGTCTGCGGAATGGTAGGCAATATGAATCCCAACGCAGTCCCCAACAGTTCACCAGACCGGGCTACCTAATAAGTAATGTCGTATGTGCGATGGCCGCTGCAATGACACAATCTGACGAGCCAATAGTGAAGTAGATCTTGCACCACAGACTATTGTCTTTTTCGCAGCCTCCAAAACTGGTGTCTTCTTTCAGCGGGGGGTTCAACAACTGGTTGACATATGGCAGAGTGTTGTGGAGTCCGATGGAGACTATTTTCCTAACTAACGGTAGTGTTCCAGGTAAGTTATCGCTCTTTTCCTCACGGTGCACTAATACGACATTACTTATGGGATAAGCTGATATATAATGAATTAAGCTACACTGTTACTATCGTAAACTTGGCATGAACTCATTTGCTGGATAGAACTTCGATTATTCGTAATGCCGCCTTTGGGTATGTCCAGAACTACGCATTTTATGATATACGTCATTGGAACATTTTTCTTGTTTCGGCGTAAGTAATCACCACTCCAAGTTTGTTGCATGAATCCTGATAGACTCTGCATAACCATAATTTTATTTCACGTTAGGATTCTGCCACTCACAACACTAGCGACACATAAGAACAAATATTAGAGAGAGCGGTCGACAAAATCTCCATATTTATGACAAACAAAACTTCCTTTTTATCGCATAATAATAATACCCTTTTCATTATTAAATATTTTTAGACACTTTCAATATTCACTAGGTTATATATAAAACAAACCATCTTACAGATCTAAGAATATAAATTCTTTGTAAATATACTAAAAAATGGAATAGATATGGAAACCCTTTGGTGCACAGAAATTACTTCTCCAAATCCATAGTGAATGAGAGCTATAGCGAAAGTATGTGGTTTGGAAAACCTGACACTTTTGTTTATCATCAGCTGCAAATCAATAAAGTAGCAGTTAACTTACCTAGGAAGACATTTTCTATTTTCTTCAGGTTTTTGAGTGTTCCAGACAACTCTTTGGAAGGACTTTTACTTGGCGAAGAAACGGAAGAATCGGCGTCTTCTAAGAGACCAATAACCTCACTGAGCAATTCAGCCTTTTCACAGTCCTCTTCATACAAGTACCTTCAAAGACAGAGATAGAAGAAACAGTAATTACTGGCCAACAACTACGCAGTTGGTATGGTTTTAAAACTATCAAAACATTGATAAAATATTTTTTTACTGTCACTGAAAATGACTAGGCTGATAACAAATGATAGCACTCGCTACCAAAGTTATTTTGAAAACAATGGACTTCTCGGAATGTTTAACATTACATTAGGTATATCCAGAATGAAATTCATTGAATAATAGTCCCATGACTCGCAAAATTGTGTCGAAGTGGCCTGCAACAAAAATGGGGTCAAATGATTTTAACAAACAGTGCGTAATTACATGTCTCCTGCATGTCCCTTTCTGAAGAATAAAATTCACGGCCCACAAGTGCTACAAGTAGCTTCAACAGTACTTTTAAAATTAAATCTGAAAATTCTACCTAATTCTTGCTTCACTAAAATTCCTAGTGTCTGCAATTAATAAAATCAAAATCCTGCTTTTCCACGAAATTAAAAAGAAATTTTGGTGTCCACCTCCAAGGAATTCTATACTCGCTTATAGCCAAAATCCTTATGACCATAATAATGAGGGTTTAAAAACAGAACACTTGAAATATTGACAATATAACGATATTGTTCCTACTTATGGCGTTTTTGCATGCATACTGTTGATTATTCGTAACGTTACAGCGCACTGATCGAAAATAGACTTAAAAAGGCATGTGAAATTAGTCATAATACTAAAGAGCAGAACAATAAAAGAAAAACAAACACATTCTGAAACATAATAATAATTACATAAACACAAAAGAAAACGACGGACCCTGCAAACTTTATATCAGTTTTATTTCGACATTGAAACAGAATGTAATATGAAGGGTCCACGGAAAGAAACGTCAAACTCCAACTGGAATGATTTCGAGAAAAATAAAATCTAAAGTTTGAAGAGCAATCTATTTCCTGTACACTGAATTTTCACACGCTTATTTCTCGGTGTTGTGTGATGTTTTTCCCGAAGTGGGAATATGTGAAGAATAAGTCTAAAATAAGCTATTAGGTGGCACCGTTATCTCAATTTTCGTAAAAAGTGAAATTTGACGTTTCTTTCCGTGGACCTTTCATATATTTAGGATCATAAAGTTTCTGTACTGATTTTGATGTGCAGTCATTTGAAAGAAAACTATGTCTTTGCTTTATTAGCAAATACCGCTTGCATCATCTTCAGGTCTCACAAAATTATGACTTGATGCTAGAAGAACCACATTTAGCATTTTCGTCAATGTGTATGATGGGCTATATCACTTCTGTCTCCGTGCGCTACTGACAAAGTCCCTCTATATACTTGGCAGTCGACTCTTCATTTATTTGCAAAGCATCATTTAAGCTATTCTTTTTGTAACTTCTCGTTAAAACTTGTACAGCTATGGACAAAAGTTGTGTCACATGTCTATAACTCATTTTTCTTACTTCAAAAATAAATATATTGAAACATCGTATAAATTTGTTGATTTACAGACAGATGTACAATCACAATGCACTTTTGAGGGAAATATTGGCCTGATATGTAACTGAACGAGGGCGATATTTGCAAATATATACTTTTTCGTCGACAAAAAATCCTAACCCCAAAAATCTATAAAGTTGTATAGTTCCCTCGTTTTATTTCGGAAAGCGATATATCTGAAATGCTATAGGTACTATTAATCCTAATTTCAAGTTTCGTTAGTAGATGTCACACACGAGGGGGTGGTGGAATATCTTCTGAAATTTAGGAAATATTCTTTAAAGACATGCGACAATACTTTTGTCCACAGCTGTACATGATCAGTTACTTCATTTCACTTTATTAAAGAAGAATGACTTACTTCATTCAAAACCAAAACGCGTTTTAAGTTACTCTGCTGTTGTTAAAACTTTTGTTGGTCTGTTTCTTTCTCTCCTCGGCGTTTTGCTCTTTGAATGAAGATGTTATGAAACGATTTTATTAACTAAAAATTGCCGTTTCATCATTAATGAAAGAGTTTGAAATCTAAGTCATCGTTGTATTGGCAAAATAAATTAATTTAGGAAACCAATTAAGACTGTGCAGACATAATAATCATAAACCGAGCCGCCGTAGGTCAGTGGTAGAGCGTTGGAAGGTCGTGTGTTCGATCCCAGCGACCGACCATCCTGACAAGTTTTTCCTCAGTCACACCAGGTAAATGCAAGGATGGCACCTTCAAAATAGGCACTGGCCAACACCTTCCCGAATCCTTTCCCTTCCCCTATCCCGGCAATTCAAATTCAATAATAATCATAATTGCTTAGGAAAACGGAACAAATGTCCTTTTTTCTTGAAACCGATGGGACTGGCGGGACAGGATGTATGGTAATAATGATGTCTCGGTGAAAACGGGGCGTATGGTCACTATATTACTGTAGTCATATTCCACTCCAGTTGTATACTTCAAACACGACCAAGAAACACACAACACAAAAACCTATTGATTTAGCAAATATGAGTTTTAATGAAAAAAAAAA
>JAGDQP010074957.1:0-10213 GCA_022664845.1 Lepisma saccharinum | reverse complement strand
TAGTCTAAAAACTCTAGTACACAGTTCTCACCACAGAAGATATACTGCATACGCCGCATGAAGTATTATCCCCACTATTTACACACTGATAAAAAACCTGCTCTGAAACTACTAAGTTCAGTATGTGTTTATTCACACCTTCTCTTACCACCTCATCCTGTCTATATTCAATATCGTAAAAGACCAGTAACCATTTTTTAATACTGGCGTTAATACTAGGTTTAGGACGGTTATAACATAAATGGTTGCGGTGCATCATATTATCACAATGTGTACAGTATTTTTCACCACACTGGTGGGCATTTCTACCTGCTTTGATAACGTAGGCCTTAAGGAATAATCTACAATCTTTTAATTTCGAACATAGCCCCGTTTGAGTGTGATTCAACATAATTCATTACCATAAAAACACCGGCTACATTCTTTGCAATTTAGAATTTTTGTTGTTTTTTCACATGGCGGGCTTTTTCGGCATTTACTGCATAACGCAGTACAGTGTGCAGCATGTCTTTCCTTACTCGCATACATCGCAGAAATATATACAGCTAAACGCCGCCGTCAAACTGGTATTTACATTATAGTGATTATATAAATTAATTTTCTTAGGATCACCCGAACCTTCAAAAGCATTTTCTGCCCGTCAGGCCATTATACACCGTAATTGTGTATTCTCGTAAATACGCTTTGAATTTTCTCAATTCCGGTATTCCACCACCGGCCGTTAGAACAACCCCGGCCTTATTACACAGTCTGCTTGTTTCAAAATTTGTAAATTTCAATCTTTGTTGATAATGAGCTCTACTTTCCTGTTCATCTACTTTATTATCCACTAGTCCTTTACCAATAACAAGGGCCTGTGCAAGACAATTCTCTCTGTATTTTTAACAACACTTTTTCATAAATTCATCGTCGGACGTAAAATTTTGTATTCCGTGTTACTCCCCGACAGGTAGCGCCACATGATGGAAATCAACCACAAATTTATCTTGCTGCATGAACACAGCGTTAGACTGAACCACCTTTTCTAAAGTCAACCATACGAATTCTTCACTCATATTGGACGCGTCTTTGAACGAGAACCAAAACGACTGGGCTGGATTATCAAGATTCCACAGTGTTAATCCCATCTGGTGATGCGGCTCTAAATTCACCATTAACATGTTTTAGAGTTGGGTTATCCCCTCTCTTAACCACGCAATTGGGTTCTCATCCTGCGGGGGTTGGGATAACTGTGCAGTAATCATTCTACCGTTAATGCGAATTTTCTTTATATGTTCTTATAACATCGTTGATAATATTAATATTATTATTACTAGCTCCCATTTTTACTACAGAACGGCTGGAATCCTTTTTTTCTGTAACCCTCAACAATCTGTAAATAAATATATAAAAAATTATTATTATCAGTTTGCTTTTTCGTTCTAGTTTTAGTATGCTACTGTCAAGTAACTATAAATGACTGTGGTGGTTTTTCAATAATACCCTATTATTAACAACAAACGTGTGATACCGTCAAGTAACTATAAATGGGTGAGACGGTCTTTCGATAATAGCATATTGTCGTTCCACATACTCTTTATTGAATACAATGCATAAAGGACGCACAATTCCGTAGAACCACACACACAGAAATTCCTCATGCAGATTAGTAAAAATTTTCAGCCTTCGTTTTCTGTAAAATTACTTGCATTTTTTTAATAAGAACATACATCAGGAAATGCAATCTCGGGTTTGAATTCCATATTAGACATTTATAATACACGCTACTTAAAGAACGGTTTGAAGAGTGAATCAATACACACTATATGTACATCCTACGTGGGTTCTAAAAAGCTCTTCCAGATAGACGGACCATGCATGTGTAGAATAAATTAAAAAAGGAAGAAGAGGAAGTGGGGCTCTGTGCCAAGTGTAACATCCTGATTGAAAAGGCTAAATCACTTCTAACAGTGCAATGTTTTTCTTGCCTTGTGTGCGAGAGAACCAAGGACAATATATTCTTGTTTCTTTGTCTTTTTTAAATAAGACATTATTATTATTATTATTATAAGGAGTTTTTACCACTCAAACTGTAGGTTGTCAACGTAATGGATGTGTATAAGCAATTTCTCCTCACATCCTGTTTCTCATGCTTTAAAATACAATACTCAAAAAGGCGCCACGTAACGTTTCTGTGTGTGTGTGACATGCAAAAATGGGTATTAGCTATTACTGCGATCATAATTTTTAATGTACATTTGCACATCCAATATGGCAGCTCTGTGAACAAGGTGTGGGGAGAGGGATTGCTAAATATACAAATTTCCAAAACAATAGAAATTAACCTATTTTGTGGAAAATTGCTATATTTTAAAACTAGAAAGAATGCAGAAAATAGTATTTTGTTTTTTTCTACTTACCAGTATTCACAACTATTTTACTGTAACTTGTTTCATTGAGCACTAACGTGTTACCTCCTTCCACTCTAATATCCCAAACTGGACTGAAGAGTAATGTTATTAGTCATTGTTGGTGGTGCGCTGAGCATTCGCCATTTGTTTCTAGAAGCTTCTCGAGAAAGAGGTAGGTTAATACTTAATGTGAAATAACGTAATTCAACGCTATAGTGGCTGACACTGCGCTGGTAGAATCACTGGTAAGTTAAATAGGTGTAGACGAATTGGTGTTGTGTTGGAAGCTGACCATTAGCTCTAGCCTAAAGGACATGTAATCTCTGCTATGGTAGGTTAGACCATAGCCTCTGTAATTGGTGCTGTGTTAAATAGGCTTCCTACCCTTGTGCTAGAAACTGGGCATGTAATCTCTGCTATGGTAGGTTATTCGTATCCTAGAGGACATGCAGGGCGTAGCCATGTATGGGTTAAATACACTACAACATTATACTGCTCGTAGCCCTTTATAAAATACAACTGAAACTACGACACAGCCTTGGGAAAACATAATATCAATATGTCTAGCCGTTTACGATACACACGCTGTTAAATATTTGGCCATAGAAAACTGACATTGCCTCTAGCCTAGACGGCATGTAATCTCGGCTATGACTCGTAGCCTTTTGTACTATGGGTTAGATAGAACATTCAACAACTCATTATATTGCTCGTAGCCTTTTACAAATCTATGCTATGTTAAATAGGGCTCGTAGCCTTGTGTGAAATAGTCTATGTTCTTCAGCAACCGGTACACGGCGATTGGATGCCATGCTATGTAGGTTAGCTAGAGTACGTTCTTCATCGAATTATGAAATGGCCTATGCTTTTCAGCAACCGCGACAAATACCACACGGCGACTTATGTAGGTTATGTGTGCTACATTCTTCATCAAATTATGAAATTGCCTTTGTTCTACAGCAGCCGCGACAAATACCACACGGCGGCTTATGTAGGTTAGGTGTGCTACATTCTTCATCAAATTATGAAATGGCCTATGTTCTTCAGCAACCGCGACATGTAATTTCTGCTATGGCTCGTAACCTTTTGTACTTTGGGTTAGATACACTGGAACATTCAATAACTCATTATATTGCTCGTAGCCTTTTATAGATTGTAGTCAAAAACTGCGACACAGCGTATCGTACAGACCTGGAAAATCGACTACTTGCTATCAGCCAGGTACGGGAAATTCGTGCAATTTTCCACAAAGTGAGGGAGGGTGGTCAGTCCAATGTTCGACTGCCTTTACCTCCCAAAATGCCCAGGAATACCAAGGACACTGTGGTACTCAATTTGATAGGAAGTTGAGTATATCTCAGAGCTCCAGCCATGGGAACAATGAAGAAAAATTCCCTAGTGTCCTGGCCGGGATTTGAATTACACATCTTAAAATGTTCTCGAGTTCGATGAACAAGATTTGCGATTTCCTTTCAACACAATATACATTTCGCTTCTACGGTTATTTTCGGAAAGATTAATTCGAGACTAACTTAACTAAATGTGTGTAGATTAAATCCCTTTCTCTTTTTGTACAACCCACTGATAATGAGTCTATAAACAAGCAGCATAGAAGCAGAGTGCATAATGTTGTAAAAAAGTTTTATTTTTTGCGAAGTTTGAGGAACTTTATCAGTTCATTTTTATGCTTTTTTATGTCGTTTACTTACAAAGCAAGTATTTAATGATTTACGCTGCAGATAATCAATGTAATCAGCAGGATTGAATTCAAGTTTTGACGCATTCATCTCAATTTACTATTTCTTTGTATTCCTGCAGCCTTACGAGGTAAATGATCGGATTATTTATGCATTAATTTCCACATTGCTATACTTCCTATGCAGGGTAGTGCAAAGTTCCGTTTACAACGCTTGGGAGAATAATCTACACTTGAAAACAAACAAAATGTTTATGTGACAGTTTGATAAAATTCGGCGTCATTTCCGAATTACAAGCTGTCGTAAATGGCGGCAAAACGACGTGTGACACCTCATTGCGGACAAAGGAAGGTGCAACAGCAAGCGATCTAAAACATTTTAGAGAAAGTAATGCTTTTATGAGACAATCGTGGCAGAAGCAGGGCGGTAGGGACGCGGCGCAAGGAATCTCAAAGGGGTGGGGTACTGATGTGGACAGACTGACATGCGGAAAAGGTATGCAGAACACGAGAAACGGTGGACTACGCATGTACGATACATAACCGAAACCACCGGGAGTGAGCAGTGGCGCCACCGAAGGGGCCAAGGGGCACTTGCCAACAAGAAACTTGTTCTCCGAAAGAAAACAACAGTGTACTGGAGTACATTGGTAATGCGAGCAAGCTGTTACCCCATCATAACGCAGTCTACCCCAACCCTAGACAACCACTGCCAATGCCAATGAACTCTCGTGAGGTTTGCCGAAAGCGTTTGCGAACGAGAGCCGTGAGAAAGTCGGTACTGGCAGAAAGTAGCAGTAGGGCGAAAAGGAATGAACATAGAAGAGGTAGGTAAAAAGACAACAGAGAAAGTCGTACCTGAAGAAAACAATGCTGTAAACACATGTGCGCAGAGAACTTAGCGAAAGACCAGCGGAAGTCTAGGATAAATGATGCAGGAAAACGTTGAAAAAACGCACTCAGTGACAGAGAAACAATAGTAGGCACAGTAGTAAGGCGTAATAGCGAACGTATGACCCAGTGCAGCGCACTACTGCTTCAAAGTGTCATGCCGCAAGCATTCAAAACCACGGACAATCAAGGTTGGTCATTAGGCCTACTACCGAGCATGGACGAACCACAAATACGAATGGAGTAGCAGACATGGGGAGCAAGGAACAACAGTGTCATGGTGGAAGATATTCCCTATGGACAAACATTCCACAGTTCAATCCAGAAATATGTAAACACTACTACTGTGTCATGAGCACATACGCACCACATAGACGTTGTTGAATCTGGCCGCCATTTACGTCCACACAGAGCTGACATCGGCGAAGTAAGGAGTTTCTGATACGAGCAAACACATCTAGCGAGTCCCTGACTGCCCCTGCAGCTGCAATGACACGAGCAAGGAGATCCTCCTCAGTTGACACCGGGGTCTCATACACCAATCGTTTCATTTCTCCCCACAGAAAGAAATCCAACTGTGTCAGGTCGGGAGATCGAGGTGGCCACGGTACAGGTTCACCTCTGCCAATCCAGCGATCGCCAAACACATCGGCAAGAACGGCACCAGCACCGTGGGCAAAATGTGCGGGGGCGCCGTCATGTTGAAACGACAAGTTACGTCGAGTTTCCAGTGGTACGTTCTCTAAGAGTTCCGGCAGCACATCACGTAGAAACACAAGATACATCGTACCACACAAACAATGGGGCAACATGTAAGGTCCTATCAAATGGTGCGATGCCACACCATACGTTCACGGTGAACCGATGTTGATTCTGTTGAACAACTACGGCGTGCGGATTTTCTACATCCCAGACGTGGCTGTTGTGCGCATTGAACACGGAGCATTGTCTCATCTGTCCAGAAAACTAATGTTGGGAACTGCGGGTTGGCATGAGTTTGTTGCACATACCATTGGCAAAATTCCACACGCAAGGGAAAGTTCGTAGGCGTTCGTCGTGCACCTTCTGCAATTTGAATGGGTGCATGCCCTCCTCCTGCTGAACGCGAAGTACACTTGTAAGGTGGGTGTTTCGTGGGAGAGCAATGGTACGTGTGCTGGTGCTATTGCAGTCCCTTATTGCATCCAATACGACCTCCTCAAATTGCACAATGCGGACAGTTCGGGGTCTTCCATGGCCCCCACCACTGGGTAGCAGAGATTCTGTTTCACGCAGGGGCACATCAAGGCGTTGGAAAAAGACGTGTGATGGTAACCGCCTATTTGGAAACCGTGTGTGATACAGACGACGTGCTGCACGGCTATTTTGATGAGCCTCGCCATATATGAGATTAATATCTACAAGCTGTTGGGTGGTGTAGTCCCCCATTGTTTTGTTTCACACTTGCTAAAAACGGCGAAAAACTTAACTTCCTCTTGCAAATTCACTATTCTATTACTACACCCATATGTCACACAGGGAAAGCCATACAGTTGTTTTCACACGAGCAACTAACAGGAACACTACACTACAGTACTTGTACTTCTTGGCACAATTCAACCACATACCCCAGACTATTATTCCAAGCTGGAACACGAAACACTGGCAGGCAATTCAACAGTGGGCTACGCTCTCTCGTATCACTAAGCTCTCATACATCACACCCTACCTTAAATCTCGCCGGTACACCAACACGAAGCTTTGTCGAAATAGCGTTTGGCAGTTCGGGTCATACACTGGTCCGAAGAACACGCAACTGTTTAGTACAGTACGTAGCAACACAGTTTTACACCAATTGCTACGAAGCACTACGTACAAACCATACATAATGTTCGTAACGGGATGCAAGGAAGCCGTGCGCCTCGGTAGTAGAGTGTTTAGTTGCATGTTTCGAAACACGACGAGTGTGGATGTAGTAGATACCTCTGTTGTAGTTCCGTAGCTCTGTTGGAGCGCATGGAATTGAATTCGGGCAGTCTGCAATTCCTGGTCCGACCATCCTGACTGGGGTTCCCCAATGTTTTTCGTACATTTGGCAACGCTGAAACCTGTGTGCTTGGGAACAACAGCAAAATGTTCCGATAGTGTCGAATATGTATACTCAAAGGTTAGTGCGGATTCGTCGAACTGAATGGAAGTAGTAAATATTTAATTTTTAAAATTGATTGGCAACACTGTCAATTGTGAGACCTGAAGTACCTCTATGACCCGTCCCAATACGTAAATAGAAAGTCTGGTCCTAATACGTTCAACTATATTTAAGCAATTAAACATTTTATTTTCTGAAATTGGTTGGTAACAATAACAACTGTTGCGCCGGAAGTACCAACATGAACTGTCGCAGTACCTAAGGCACGTGTCAGGTTTGGTGTAAATCAATGCGGATGCGTCCAATGGTACAAATATGAAATCTAGAGTTTTAATCGTTTGGCAACCCTGACAATTTACGGTGCCTGTGTGACCTGTCACAATACCTAATGAACATGTATGTCAAATTTAGTGTAAATCAATGCACACGTGTAGATTTATATTAATAAAGGTATTTCTATAAGTTGAATTTTAAAATAGGTTAGCAGCACTGACAACTAGGGTGTTTGAGGTCGGGAACACCCAAAACTTTATTATATTGTGCTCAATGATGTTTAATCTAAGTTTGGGGCAGTTGCTATTTAGAAAATTAAAAAAAAAAGATTATTTAAAAGTTGACAACTCTGACAACTGAGCAACCCTGAATATCTCCCAAAAATCAAAAAAATATTTGTAATCCAGGGTATAATTATGTTATATTATTACTTAATTACTTGTATAAAAATAATTTTTGCTGAAAGATACGTTAGCAGTATTACAAATTGCTGCCTAGAAAAAAAAAAAAGACGAAATTTAGAGAAAACGAAGGATCATGTTTGTTTTTAAACGGAAGTGTTGGAAAAAAACGAACGTATACCTAATATGTTCTACCACCCGGCATAAACTCCAAGCACCGAATAAGAAATCATTATCAAATCTACGCAGCTACTCACTACTGTTTCTTTCCTCATAAACATAAGAAAAGAGATAGAGCAATGTAATCATAGAAGTAAATAAATTTCCATGAAGTTTTTGTTTTCCTCGCAGTTTCTCACAATAAATAAATAAGAATTGAAATATGAACATCTTGTTTTATGTTATTGATAGTGAATTAATACTTCCAACCGATTAACAATATATCGAAACAACACATATTATGTCTCCATCTGTAGGCTTACGGCGCTGAAACTTATTATGTTGGAAACTAGCTTTCACTTCGTACAAATTGTATACGTTTTACTGGTAAAAACCCACACCCTTTCGCACTCTTAAAAATATTAAGACACTCTAAAAAAATAATAAAATTAACATGTTTTAAAAAGCATCGTTTAAAACAAATGTTGAAAATGTTTTAAACAAATTGTTTAAAACAATCTGCACTGTTTAAAACATTTGTTCAAAACATTTTGTTTTAAACATTCCAACCCTGCAAAATAGAGTTTATAATTATTTCCTTGCGTTTAAACAATGTTTTTTCTGGGATGACCGGGACCAGAGGTGTAACCAAGTAGGCAAATGTCAACAAAGACGGAAATTTTGATCAGTCGCCGTCCGGAATAAACGGGACCACAACTAGTAGTCGGGAAGTAGTTGGGGTAACGTCGGCGACGACACATAAGTGGCATATGATTGTCGGGTCATTTTCCGTGCCACTGTCGGTCTCAGTCTTCCCAGCACTGCAGTGAAACCCTTGTCATCTGATCCTTGTATTATTGTTTACTGGTTAAGATATTATTGTTTCATTCATTTTTCCTGGATTTTTTATTTCGGATATCAGTCGGCACCAATCTGGCTATAAGTCGTCGAATAAATCAATTTCGGCGTTCACTTTGGAGTAAATAAAGTACATGAAGAAGCCAGTTATTTCCGAAGGTCTGAACTTAGCAACATTTGGCTTATGTATTTAGCTGGCAAGATTGTGTAGGGGTATCGTGCACGAATGTTTAGGACTAAAGCTAGTAAACATCGGTTCAAACCCTGTTCAAGACAAGGTTTCTTTACAAAGTGATTGTGAAGAATCGAAGACCGACTTTGAAGTGTCTCTTTCGCATAAAATAATGGATGCAAAGAGAGATTTATCTCCGGTTGGAGAAATTACAGGACATCAATGACGAGAACCACATTAAAAAGTGTGTGTGTTTTTTAGGATAATGATAAGCTGTTTTCGAATTTTTCATTGGTATTTTTATCTTCCTCTTTTTCTTGACGTTTTCTTGTGTGTTCGATTCTTTCTCTTCTTCTCCCTCTCTATTGATTAAAGCTTTTACTCTTACTTTTTGTTTTCGTTACTTATTGTTTCTCTTACTTATTGTTTCTCTTACTTATTGTTTCTCTTTCTTACACATACTCTCTCTTTTAGTGCGTGTTCGCATTCCTGAGCTAAACCCGGCCGACCTTTTGTGACCTGGTGATCGGGCCTGACATAAACATACGGTACCCGGTCCAAAACTTGACCCGAATGACCTAGTAAACCGTTTGAACCGGTCTGGAAAATCAAATTAACTTGGAATTTCGGCGTCGTATTTCTGTTGCTCTGAGGGTAACATCTCCGGTTCTGGTCATCCCTGAAAGAAACACTATTCAAACGCAAGGGAATAATTAAAATGTCTTCTTTGTACTCCGGGTTATCGGGTCTCAATCGAATCACCGGACAGAGAGGATACGTATCCTATACCCGTTGGCGGTCCATAACCTGACGTACATCGCCCGACTGACCCGTTTCAGCTCTGGTGTGTTAATTCTATCTGCGCGATCTTTTATAAACACTAGTTCATTAGTGATGTAATTATTAGAATGTTATACTTGCAATAGGTTGTTGGAACAGTAAGTTCTCAATATTGTGGATTAATTCGTGCTTGATCTTGATCTACAGGTCAAATGTTTTTTATGGAACCGAGGGGCCTGATCCATAGATGCCTAAAGGCCGTAAATAAAATTCAAACTTCAAATGGAACCGGGAGTAACTAGCTGACAATAGCGCGTTTAGTGGCTGATTTAACAGTACATTTGTTATGGTGTTTCTAGGTAAGTGGACAGCGTGTGAAGTTTCATTCTGAAGGTTCTTGGTTGGATTCCTCGCCTTCGTTTCCAATTATTTTCTTCAAGGAATCAAACGCTGAAAATGGTAAGA